>SJYC01133718.1:0-16032 GCA_006408675.1 Madoqua kirkii | reverse complement strand
GTTATTTTCCCTTATAGGTTGTTACAGAATATTTAGTATAATTCCTTGTGCTATAAAGTTGGTCCTTATATTTATCTATTTTATAAATCACTTCATTTGTGTCACTCAGTCATCTCTGACTCTGCAACCCCATGGACTGCAGCACCCCAGGTCTCCCTGTCCATCACAACTCCCAGAGCTTGCTCAAATTCATGTCCATCGAGTCAGTGGTGCCATTCAACCATCTCATCCTCTGTTATCCCCTTCTCCTCCTGCCTTCACTCTTCACCATCATCAGGGTGTTTTCTAATGAGTCAGTTGTTCACATCAAGTGGACAAAGTATTGGAGCTTTAACTTCAGCATCCATTCTTCCAATGAACAGTCAGGACTGATTTCCCTTAGAATTGACTGGTTGGTCTCCTTGCAGTCTAAGGGACTGGCAAGAGTATTCTCCAACACCACAGTTCAAAAGCATCAATTCTTCAGTGCTCACCTTTCTTTATTGTCCAACTCTCACATCCATATGTGACTACTGTAAAAATCATATATATTTAGCAGTATATATATGTTACTCTAAAACTCACAGTTGGTCCCTATTCCCAACATTTCTCCTTTGGTAACCATATTTGTTTTCTATGCTTGTGAGTGTGTTTTGTAAATAAATTCATTTTTTTTTTAGATTCCACACATAAATGATATAACATTGTATTTGTATTTCTCTGTCTGATTTACTTCACTTAGTATGATAATCTCTCATTCTATCAGTGTTACTGCAAATGGAGTTATTTCATTCTTTTCCATGGCCAAGTACTATTTCATTGAGTGTATATACGTGTGTGTGTGTGCATGCATGTGTGTGTGTTTCACAACATCCATATCCATGCATCTGTCAATGGACCTTTCAGTTCAGTTCAGTCACTCAATCATGTCCAACTCTTTGTGACCCCATGAATCGCAGTACGCCAGGCCTTCCTGTTCATCACCACCTCCTGGAGTTCACTCAGACTCATGTCCATCGATTCACTGATGCCATCCAGCCATCTAATTATCGGTCATCCCTTTCTCCTCCTGCCACAGTCCCTCCCAACATCAGAGTCTTTTCCAATGAGTCAACTGATCGCATGAGGTGGCTGAAGGACTGGAATTTCTGCTTTAGCATCATTCCTACCAAAGAAATTCCAGGGCTGATCTCCTTCAGAATGGACTGGTTGGACCTGCTTGCAGTCCAAGGTACTCTCAAGAGTCTCCTCCAACACCACAGTTCAAAAGCATCAATTATTCAGCGCTCAGCTTTCTTCACGGTCCAACTCTCACATCCATACATGACCATAGGAAAAACCATAGCCTTGACTAGACAGACCTTAATTGGCAAAGTAATGTCTCTGCTTTTGAACATACTATCTCGGTCGGTCCTAACTTTTCTTCCAAGGAGTAAGCGTCTTCTAATTTCATGGCTGCAGTCACCATCTGCAGTGATTTTGGAGCTCCTCAAAATTAAGTCTGACACTGTTTCCACTGTTTCCCCATCTATTTCCCATGAAGTGACGGGACAGGATGCCATGATTGTAGTTTTCTGAACGTTGAGCTTTAAGCCAGCTTTTTCACTCTCCTCTTTCACTTTCATCAAGAGCCTTTTTAGCTCCTCTTTACTTTCTGCCATAAGGGTAGTGTCATCTGCATATCTGAGGTTATTGACATTTCTCCCAGCAATCTTGATTCCAGCTTGTGTTTCTTCCCGTCCAGAGTTTCTCATGATATACTCTCCATATAAATTAAATAAGCAGGGTGACAATATACAGCCTTGACGTGCTCCTTTTCCTATTTGGAGCCAGTCTGTATTTCTCCCAGCAATCTTGATTCCAGCTTGTGTTTCTTCCCGTCCAGAGTTTCTCATGATATACTCTCCATATAAATTAAATAAGCAGGGTGACAATATACAGCCTTGACGTGCTCCTTTTCCTATTTGGAGCCAGTCTGTTGTTTCACGTCGAGTTCTAACTGCTGCTTCCTGATCTGCATACAGATTTCTCAAGAGGGAGGTTAGGTGGTCTGGTATTCCCATCTCTTTGAAAATTTTCCACAGTTTATTGTGATCCACGCAGTCATAGGCTTTGGCATAGTCAATAAAGCAGATATAGATGTTTTTCTGGAACTCTCTTGCTTTCTCCATGATCCAGCGGATGTTGGCAATTTGATTTCTGTTTCCTTTGTCTTTTCTGAAACCAGCTTGAACATCAGGGAGTTCACGGTTCACTTATTGCTGAAGCCTGGCTTGGAGAATTTTGAACATTACTTTACTAGCATTGTGAGATGAGTGCAATTGTGTGACATTGCCTTTCTTTGGAATTGGAATGAAAACTGATCTTTTCCAGTCCTGTGGCCACTGCTGAGTTTTCCAAATTTGCTGGCATATTGAGTTCAGCACTTTCACAGCATCATCTTTCAGGATTTAAAACATTTCAAATGGAATCCCGTCACCTCCACTAGCTTTGTTTGTAGTGATGCTTTCTAAGGCCCACTTGACTTCACATTCCAGGATGTCTGGCTGTAGATTAGTGATCACATCATCATGATTATCTGGGTGATGAAGATCTTTTTTGTGCAGTTGTTCTGTGTATTTTTGCCACCTCTTAATATCTTCTGCTTCTCTTAGGTCCAGACCATTTCTGTCCTTTATCCAGTCCATCTTTGCATGAAATATTCCCTTCATATCTCTAATTTTCTTGAAGAAATTTCTAGTCTTTCCCATTCTGTTATTTTCTTCTATTTCTTTGCATTGATTGCTGAAGAAGGCTTTCTTATCTCTTCTTGCTATTCTTTGATACTCTGCATTCAGATGCATATATCTTTCCTTTTCGCCTTTCCTTTTTGCCTCTCTTCTTTTCACAGCTATTTTTAAGGCCTCCCCAGACATCCATTTTGCTTTTTTGCATTTCTTTTCTAGAAGGTTGTCTTGATCCATGTCTCCTGTACAGTGCTATGAACCCAATGGACCTTTAGTTTATTCCCATATCTTGGCTATTACATTAAATAATGCTATAGTGAACATTGGGGTGAATGTATATTTTCAAATTATGGTTTTCTCCTGATATATGCCCAGGTGTGGGATTGCTGGATGATATGGCAATACTAATTGTTAGTTTTTATGAGAATCCTCCATACTGTTCTCCATTATGACTGCATCAGTTTACATTCCCAACAACAGTGTAGGATGGTTTCCTTTTCTCCACACCCTCTCCAACATTTATTATTTGTAGACTTTTTGTTGACCGTTCTGACTGGTGTCAGGTGATACCTCATTATAATTTTGATGTTTGTTTCCTCTGATAGTTAACAATATTGATCATCTTTTCATGTGCCTGTTGGACATCTTAATGTCTCTTTTGGATAAATGTCTCTATAGGTATTTCACCCATTTGGTGATTGCATTGTTTTATTTTTTGATATTGAGCTGTTTGTTTATTTCAGAGATTAATCCCATCTCAGTCACATCATTTGCAGATATTTTATTCTCAGTCCATTGTTTGTCTTCTTGTTTTGTTTATGTCTTCCTTTGCTGTACAAAGCTTTTATGTTTCATTAGGTTCCATTTGTTTATTTTTGTTTTTATTTCCATTACTCTAGTAGATAGATCCCAAAAGAATTGCTGCATTTTATGTCAAAGAGTGTTCTGCCTGTTTTCTTCAAAGACTTTTGTGGTATCTAGTCTTACATTTATATCTTTATTCTACTTTGAGTTTATTTTTATACATATTATTTGAAAATGCCCTAGTTTTATTCTTTTTCATGAGAAGGATATATTTGTCCCATTTTCTCAGCACCACTTATTAAAGAGACTGTCTTTTCTCCATTCTGTACTCTTACTTCCCTTGTCGTAGATTAATTAACCATAGATGCACATGTTTATGCCTGGGCTTCCTATCTTATTCCATTGATCTATTATTGGATTGGCCAAAAAGTTCTTTCATTTTAAAAATAAAAATAAAAGATATATTTTTCAGTTTCACCAAGAACTTTATTGAACAACATATTCATTGCTTTGTTCCACTGCTGCTGCTGCTGCTGCTAAGTCACTTCAGTTGTGTCTGACTCTATGCTACCCCATAGACAGCATCCCACCAGGCTCCCTCATCCCTGGGATTCTCCAGGCAATAACACTGGAGTGGGTTGCCATTTCCTTCTCCAGTGCATGAAAGTGAAAAGTGAAAGTGAAGTCACTCAGTCGTGTCTGACTTTTCTTGACCCCATGGACTGCAGCCCACCAGGCTCCTCCATCCATGGGATTTTCCAGGCAGGAGTACTGGAGTGGGGTGCCATTGTGTTCTCTGGTATGAATCAGAACTTCCCAGCCAAACTGTAATGGGTTTTGCCTGGTCATCAAAAAAGCATGCACCGTACATTATCCTGATAGAAGATTATATGTTGTCTGTTCATTGATTACAGGTGATTTTCAGTTGGCCTCATTGGAAACAGTACTTATTGGAATTAATTATTTGGTTTTCTGGAAGGAGCTCATAATAGAGGACTCTCTTCATCACCTTCTTTGGATGAAAGTGGGCCTTTGGTATGGTTGGTGGTGGGTCATTTCACTTGTCCTGCAGTCTCCTGTCCCACTTTATTGTAAATTATCCACTTTTCATCACCTGTCACATTTTTAAAATTCAACATTCTCATTATGTTTCAGTAGAGAATCACATGTGGAAATAAGGTCAGGAAGGTTGTTCTGTTTTGTTTTTTAATTTAACTTATGTGGAACCCAAACGTCAAGCAATTAATATAACCAAGCTTGTGCAAGTGATTTTCTATTGATTACTGGGGATTTCAAGCGAAATGACATAAAACACACAAGACGAATGAGACATAGACACACACACTCTGGCCAGAGGAAAAAACTGCTCTGCCTAATAATGGCGGTTTATTATTATATATCTCCCAGAAAGCATTCCAGACCTTATAAATAAGCATTTTCAGCATAGCGCAGGTGCATACATGTTATCATACAGCAAGGGGAGTGAAACCTCTGTTTACGGCAAAGTCTGTTTAAAATCTTCTTCTTTCTTTTTATCAAAAGAAAGGAATGTTCCTTCATTAACAATGGATCATTAAACTCAAGGCTGTGTCCAGACTCCTTGGCAGAATGCCTCGCTTGCCAGCATGTTCAGCCTTGAGCAGAGAGACCCGCTTGCATGCATATCTCTGCTTTGCCCATAGTGTCCACACTAACTCTTCAATTTTCAATACTTATTTTGGGTATTTTGAGTGTGTTGGCTCTCTAACCTGTGGTATAATGTTGCTCGTTGTCAATTAATGTCTCAGTTTGTTTGATATCAGTTTAAACTGGTCTACCTGACTGTGGGGTATCGTGTAGCAAGAAACCTCCAGCACAAAACTTCACATGCCACTTTGGATGTGTTCAGTCACATTACCATCTCCATATACTGTACCAATCTTTTGTTTGAGTTTCTGTTGCATTTTTACCATTCTTGAAAGTGTAAAGCCTAATATGTCAAAAATGGTGTTTTTTTTTCTCTTATCTTCAGTATTAAAATGGCTACAGAAAAATTCACCAATTTTTTTAATGCTTGCTTATATGAAAGCTTGTGCAATACAATCTAATAAAATTGTTTCAAGTGAGGTTAAAAACAGCTAAGTGCAAGTAGAATCATCTTACAGAAAAATCCCAAGGAACTTTTTGGCAAACCCAGTATATGTCCACTTTTGTGCCCATACCATAGTTTTTTGAAGATTCTAGCATTGTAGTATAGCCTGAAGTCAGGACATGTAATTGCTTCAGATCCATTAAAATGGTTTAAGCTGTTTGGGGTGTTTTGTGTTTTCATACAAATTTTAAAATTTTTTGTTCTAGTTCTGTGAAAAATGTCATTGGTAATTTGATATGGATTGCTTTGACTCTACAGATTGCCTTGGGTAGTATAGTCATTTTCACAGTATTGATTCATTCTAAGAACATTATATATCCTTCCATCCATTTGTATCATCTTCCATTTCTTTCAAAAGTTTCTTATAGTTATTTGAGTACATGTTTTGCCTCCTTAGGTAGGTTTATTCCTAGATATTTTATTATTTTTTCATGTGATAGCCAATGAGATTATTTCCTTGATTTCCCTTTCTGATATTCTGTTGTTATTATATAGGAATGCAAGAGATTTCCTTATATTAACTTTATATTATAGAGCTTTACCAAATTCATTGATGAGGTCAAGTTGTTTTCTTGTAGCCTCTTTAGAATTTTTAAAAATATTTATTTATGGCTCTGCTGGGTCTTCATTGTTGCATGCAGGCTTTCTCTAGTTGCAGTGAGTAGGGGCCGCTCTCTAGTTGTGGTGCATGGGCTTCTCTTTGCAGTGGCTTTTCTTGCTGCAGAGCACAGGCTTTAGAGTGTGTAGGCTCAGTAGATGTGGCACGTTGATTAAGTTGCTCCATGGCGTATGGAATCTTCCCAGAGGAAAGATCGAGCCCATTTCCCATGCATTGGCAGGCAGATTTTCAACCACTGCACCACCAGAAAAGTTCCTAGGAAGTTACCTGTGCTGTATAGTAGAACCTTGTTTTTCCATTCTGTTTACAGTAGTTTGCATTTATTAATCCCAAACTCCCAATCCTTCTTTCCCCTGCCCCACCTACTTTCAAAACCAGAAGTCTCTATATTTGTGAGTCATATTTTTTTCATGGATTTGTTATTTTAAATTCCATGTATAAGTGATATCATATGATATTTGTCTTTCTCTTTAGTTCACTCAGCATGATAATCTCTAGGACCATCCATGTTGCTGCAGTTGGCATATTTTGTTCCTTTTATGGCTGAGTAATATTTTGTTGTGTATATATACCACTATTTCTTTACCCACTCATCTATTGATGGACACTTAGGTTGCTTCCCTGTCTTGAATATTGTAAATAGTGCTATTATGAACATAGAGGTGAATGTATCTTTTTGAGTTTTACTTTTGTTTGGGTATATGCCCAGGATTGCTGAATCATATGGCACCTCTATTTTTAGTTTTGAGTACCTTTATACTGTTTTCCATCATGGCTACACTAATTTAGATTCACATTAGCAGCATAGGAGTTCTCTTTTTTCCACACCCTTTCTAGGATTTATTATTTTTAGACTTTTTAATTTTGACTGGTTTGAGGTGACACCTCATTATAGTTTTGATTTGCATTTATCTAATAATTAGTGATGATGAGCATCTTTTTATGTGCCTTTTGGCCATCTTCATGTCTTCTTTGGAGGAATTTCTGCTTAGGCAGGAGTGCCCAACCTTCAGACCTCAGACTGGTTCCTCCTGTCAGATCATCTGCAGCATTAGATTAGAAATAAAGCAGAAAAAAAAATGTAATGCACTTGAATCATCCCCAAGCCACCTTTCCCACCCCTGGTCTGTAGAAAAATTATCTTCCATGAAATCAATCCCTGGTGCCAAAAATGTTGTGGACCACTCTAGGTGTTCTTCTCATTTTGCATTTGAGTTATTTGTTTTGCTACTAAATTGTAACAGCTATTTGTATATTTTAGAAATTAAAGCCTTTTGGGCCACATCATTTGCAAATATTTTCTTCCAGTCTGTAGGTGGTCTTTTATTTATTTTTATTTTTTAGGGTTTCCTTTGCTATGTAAAAGGTTATAAGTTTGATTAGGTCATTTGTACGTAATTTTGCTTTTATTTCTGTTGCCGTGGGAGACTGATCTATGAAAACACTCGTACAATTTATGTCATAGAATGTTTTGCTTATGTTCTCATCTAGGAGTTTTATGGTGTCTTGTCTTATATTTATTCTTCAAGCCATTTTGAGTTTATATATGTATATAGTGTGAGAGTGTGTTCTAACTTCATTGATTCATGTGCAACTGTCCAGATTTCCCAACATCACTTGCTGTGGAGACTGTCTTTGCCCCATTGTATATTCTTAACTCTTCCGTCAAAGATTAATTTTCCATAGGTATATGGATTTGTTTCTGTGCTTTCTGTCCTGTCCTCCTGGTCCGCATGTCTGTTTTTGTGCCAGTACCATGAAGTTTTGATTACTGTAGCTTTGTAGTATTGTCTGAAGTCTGATAAGGTTGATTATGCCTTCTGCTTTGTTCTTTTTCCTAAGGGTTGCTTTGGCAATTCTGGTTCTTTTATGATTCCATATTAATTGTGGTAGTATCATTTGTTCTAGTTCTTTGAAAAATACCATGAACATTTTGTTGGGAGTTTTTAAATGTCTCTTCCAGTGGTCCCCAATAAGGGAGAACTCCTAAATGGAGATACTGGGAATTGAACCTAGGACCTTGTATATGCTAAGCATGTGCTCTACCACTGAGCTACACCCCTGCTGCTATCATTTGTTCTAGTTCTTTGAAAAATATCACTGCTATTTTGTTGGGAGTTTTTAAATAACAGATTCTACACATGTAATTGATCTCTTCATATTTTCTATTTCTTCCTTTTCTTCCTGGTTCAGTCTTAGAAGGTTGTACCTTTCTAAGAATTTGTTCATTTCTTCCTTTTCTAATCCTTCTAAATGTAAGGGTAGATTGTTTGCCATTTTTATTGCTTGCTTCCTTATAGCCCACAGATTATGAATTGTTGATTGTGTTTTTGTTTTCCTTTGTCTCTAGTTATGTTTTTATTCCCTCAATGATCTTTTGGTTTTGTTTAGTGCATATTGTTTAGACTCCACATGGTTTTTTTTTATAGTTGTTTTCTTGTACGTGTATGCTATGTCGTTTAAGTTGTGTCCAACTCTTTGTGACCCCATGGACTCTAGCCTGCTCTTAAAGACTTTTTTACATTTTCAAAGCCCTCAGAGGCTAATGGCACTAGTTATTTTACATTTCTAATTTCATTTTCAAAAGATTCATCAATAGCACAGTTTTTGCACTTATTAAAACTTAGGTCTTTTTTTAATTTTGACATTTTAATTATTTTTAATTTAAATAATTGCTTTACAATATTGTGTTGGTTTCTGCCATAAATTGACATGAATCAGCCATAGATATACATATGTCCTCTCTCTCTTGAACCTCCATCTCACCCCTCTAGGTTATCACAGCGTGCCAATTTGAGCTCCCTGAATCATACAGCAAATTCCCACTGGCTATTTATTTTAAGTATCATAATGTATATGTTTCCCTGCTACTCTCTCCATTTGTCCCACCTTCTCCTTCCCTGCTCTGTGTCAACAAGTCTGTCCTATATGTCTGCATCTCCATTGCTGCTTTGCAAATATGTTCATCAGTACCATCTTTCTAAATTCCATACATATGCATTAGTATACAAAATTTTCCTCTTTCTAACCTACTTAACTTTGTAAAGGAGGCTCTAGGTTCGTCTGCCTCGTTAAAACTGACTCAAATGCATTCCTTTTTATGGCTGAGTAGTATTTCTTTGTATATGTATATGATACAGCTTCTTTATCCATTCATCTGTTGATGGACATCTGGGTTGCTTCCATGTCCTAGCTATTGTAAATAGTGCTGCAGTGAACAGTGGGGTACATGTGCTATTTTCAGTTATGGTTTTCTCAGAGTATATGCCCAGTAGTAGGATTGTTGGGTCAGGTGGTGGTTTTATTCCTAGTTTTTTAAGGAATCTCCATACTCTCCTTTCTATCAGCTGTATCAGTTTACACTCCCACCAACAATGCAAGAGGGTTCTCTTTTCTCCATACTCTTCCCAACATTTGTTGCTTGTAGATTTTTTGATGATGGCCATTTTGCCTGGTCTGAGGTGGTACCTCATTGTAGTTTTCATTTGCATTTCTTTAATAATGAGAGTTGTTGAGGATCATTTCATGTCTTTATTAGTCATCTGTATGTCTTCTTTGGAAAACTGTCTGTATAGATCTTCTGTCCACTTTTTAATTGGGTTTCTTATTTTTCTGGTATTGAATTGCATAAGCTGCTTGTATATTTTGAAAACTAATTCTCTGTCGGTTGTTTCGTTTGCAATTATTTTCTCCCATTTTGAGGTGGTTTTTTTATTTTTATTTTTATTTTTTTTGCTTTGTTTAGTTTCTTTTGCTGTGCTGAAGCTTTTAAGGTTAATTCAGTTCCACTTGTTTATTTTTGTGGTCATTTTCATTACTCTAGGAGGTAAATCATAGAAGATCTTGCTATGTTTTCTGTCACAGACTATTTTACCTTAAAGAATATCCTCCTTTAAGAGTTTCTAAAGGGTGGTCTTACATTTATTTAGGTCTTTAATCCATTTTCAGTTTGTCTTTGTATATCTTCTTAGGAAGGATTCTGATATCACTCTTTTGATACTTTGATATCATTCATATCACACGGCTGTCCAGTTTACCCAGCAACATGTGTTGAAGAGATCTTACCTTATCCATTGTATATTCTTGCTTCCCTTGTCAAAGATAAGTTGTCTGTAGGTGCATTGGTCTATCTCTTGGCATTCTATCTTGTTCCTCTGGTCTATATTTCTGTTTTTGTGCAAGTACCATACTGTCTTGATGACTGTAACTTTGTAGTATAGACTGAAATAAGGAAAGTTGATTCCTCCAGCTTCATTCTTCTTTCTTAAGATTGCTTTGACTATTCGGGGGTCTTTGTGTTTCCATACAAATTGTGAAATATTTTCATCTAGTTCTGTGAAAAGTGCTGTTGGTAGTTTGATAGGGATTGCATTGAATCTGTAGATTGCATGGGGTAGTATTGTCATTTCCACAACATTTATTCTTCCAGCCCAGGAACATGGAATATCTCTCCATCTGTTTAAGTCATCTTTGATTTCTTTCATCAGTGTCTTGTAATAATCTGTGTAGAGCTCTTTTGCCTCATTAGGTAGGTTTATTACTAGGTATTTTATTGTTTTTGTTGCAGTGGTAAGTGGAATTGATTCCTTAATTTCTCTTTCTGACTTTTCATTGTTAGTGTATAGGAATACAAGTGATTTCTATGTATTTCTTTTGTATCCTATGGCTTTACTAAATTCACTGATTAGGTCTAGTAATTTTCTGGTAGTATCTTTAGGGTTTTCTATGTATAGTATCATATCATCTGCAAACAGGGAGAATTCTACACCTTCTTTTCCAATCTGGATTCCTTTTATTTCTTATTCTTCTCTGATTGCTTAGTGAGGACTTCTAAAACTTTATTAATGTTGGAGAGAGTGGCACCCTTTTCTTTTCCCTGATATCAGAGGAAATGGTTTCAGTTTTTCACCATTGGGAATAATGTTGCCTGTGGGTTTATCATACATAGCCTTTATTTTGTTAAGGTAGGTTCCTTCTATGCCCATTTTTGAAGAGTTTTTAATCATAAATGAGTGCTGAAATTGCTTGAAAACTTCTTCTGCATCTATTGGGATAATATGGCTTTTATCTTTTGGTTTGTTAATATGATGTATCACATTGATTGATTTGTATCTGAAGAACACTTGAATCCCTGGGATAAACCTGAGTTAATCATAGTGTAATATCTGTATAATGTGTTGTTGATTCTCTTTGCTGGAATTTTGTTGAGCTCTTTTGCATCTATGTTAATCAGTGATATTGGCCTGTAATTTTATTTTTATGTGATGTCTCTGCCTCAGGCTACCTCAATGATCAGTGTAAAGAAATAGAGGAAAACAATAGAATGGGGAAGACTAGAGGTCTCTTCAGGAAAATTAGAAATACCAAGGAAACATTTCATGCAAAGATGGGCTCAATAAAGGATAGAAATGGTATCGACCTGATTTTGGTATCAGGGTGATGGTGGTCTTGTAGAATGAGTTTGGAAGTGTGCCTTCCTCTGGAATTTTTTGGAAGAGTTTCAGAACAGTAGGTGATAGCTCTTCTTTAATGCTTGATAGAAATCACCTGTGTATGAATCTGACCTTGGGCTTTTGTTTTGGGGAAGATTTATTTATCACAGTTTCAAATTCAGTGCTTGTGATTGACTTATTCATAGTCTCTATTTCTTCCCAGTTCAGTCTTGGAAAGTTGAACATTTCTAAGAACCTTTTCATTTCTTCCAGGTTGTCCAACATCCTGGAAGAAATCAGGCAATCAGAGAAGGCAATCAGAGAAGAATAAGAAATAAAAGGTTATTGGCATCTATTTGCTTGTAATAATCTCTTATCATTTTTATGACTGTGTTGTCTCATCTAATGTCTTTTTTGTCTAATTTTGTTGACTTGATTGTTCTCCCCTTTTACTTGATGAGTCTAGCTAATGGTTTGTCATTTTACTCTAAGAAGCAGTTGCTTTTGATTTTGATTCCTGGGTTCTTACTTTCCAATTCAGATTTAACTTGAAGAAAGTAGGGAAAACCACTAAACCATTCCAGTATGACCAAAATCAAATCCATTACAGCTATACAGTGGAAGTGAAAAATAGATGCAAGGCATTCGATCTGATAGACAAGAGTGTCTGAAGAACTATGGATGGAGGTTCATGACATTGTGAAAGGAGGCAAAGATCAAGACCATCCCCAAGAAAAAGAAATGCAAACAGGCAAAATAGTTGTCTGAGGAGGCCTTACAAATAGCTGGGAGAATAAGAGAAGCAAAGGAGAAAAAGGAAAGATATATCCGCTTGAATGCAGAGTTCCCAAGGACAGCAAGGAGAGATAAGAAAGGCTGCCTCAGTGATCAGTGTAAAGAAATAGAGGAAAACAATATAATAGGGAATACTGGATATCTCTTCAAGAAAATTAGAAATACCAAGGAAACATTTCATGCAACGATGGGTTCAATAAAGGACAGAAATGGTATCGACCTAACAGAAGCAGAAGATATTAAGAAGAGGTGGCAAATACACAGAAGAACTATACAAAAAATATGATCATGACCCAGATAATCACAATGGTATGATCACTCACCTAGAGCCAGATACTGGAAATCGAAGTCAAGTGGGCATTTGTAGCATTGCTACAAACAAAGCTAGTAGAGGTGATGGAATTCCCATTGAGCTATTTCAAATCCTAAAAGATGATGCTGTTAAAGTGCTAAACTCAATATGCCAGCAAATCTGAGAAACACAGCAGAGGCCGTAAGACTGGAAAATGTCAGTTTTCTTTCCAGTCCCAAAGAAAGGAAATGCCAAAGAAGGCTCAAACTACCGCACAATTGCACTCATCTCACATGCTAGGAAAGTAATGCTCAAAATTCTCCAAGCCAGGCTTCAACAGTATGTGAACCATGAACTTCCAGATGTTCAAGCTGGATTTAGAAAAGGCAGAAGAACCAGAGATCAAATTGCCAATGTCTGCTAAATCATCAAAAAAGCAATAGAGTTCCAGAAAAACATTTGCTTTTGCTTTATTGACTATGCTAAAGCTTTTGACCGTGGATCACCACAAACTGGAAAATTCTGAAAGAGATGGGAATACCAGACTACCTAACCTGCCTCTTGAGAAATCTGTATGCAGGTCAGGCAGCAACAGTTAGAACTGGACATGGCACAACAGACTGGTTCTAAATAGGAAAAGGAGTACATCAAGGCTGTATATTGTCACCCTACTTATTTAACTTCTATGCAGAGTACATCATGAGAAACGCTGGACTGGAAGAAACACAAGCTGGAATCAAGATTGCCAGGACAAATATCAGTAACCTCAGATATGGATATAACACCACCCTTATGGCAGAAAGCGAAGAACTACATAGTCTCTTGATGAAAGTGAAAGAAGAGAGTGAAAATGTTATCTTTTTAAAGCCAACATTCAGAAAACTAAGATCATGGCATTTAATCCCATCACTTCATGGCAAATAAATGGGGAAACAATGGAAACAGTGACAGACTTTATTTTGGAGGGGCTGAAATCACTGCAGATGGTGACTACAACCATGAAAGTAAAAGACTCTTGCTCCTTGCAAGAAAATTTATGACCAACATAGAGAACATAGCAGAGACATGACTTTGCCAACAAAGGTCCGTGTGGCCAAAGCTATGGTTTTTCCAATAGTCATGTATGGATGTAAGAACTGGATTATAAATAAAGCTAAAGACTGAAGAATTGATGCTTTTGAACTGTGGTGTTGGAGAAGATTCTTGAGAATTCATTGGACTGCAAGGAGATCCAACCAGTCCATCCTAAAAGAAATCAGTTATGAATGTTCATTGGAAGGACTGATGCTGAAGCTGAAACTCCAATACTTTGGCCACCTGATGTGAAGAACTGACTCATTTGAAAAGACCCTGATGCTGGGAAAGATTGAAGGCAAGAGAAAGAGATGACAGAGAAAGATGGTTGGATGGCATCACCAACTCAATGGACATGAGTTTGAGTAAACTCTAGGAGTTGATGATGGACAGGGAGGCCTGGTGTGCCGCACTCCCTGGGGTCACAAAGAGTCATACACAGTGGAATGGCTAAACTGAGCTGAACTGATAGATTTTGAATCATCATGTTTTCATTGTAATTTGTTTCTAGGAAGTTTGTGATTTCCCTTTTAAATTTCTTCAGTAGCCTGTTCACTGTTTAGAAATGTATTTCTTAATATTTTATGTCTTTTTTTCTCAGTGTTTTTTTTCTGTAATATTTTTTGTCATAGCATTGTGATCTGAAAAGATTCTTGATATAATTTCAATTTTATTAAATTTGCTGATGCTTGACTTGTGATGCAAGATGTCTATCCTGGAAAATGTTCCAGGTGTACTTGGAAAGAGAGTATATGCTTTTCGTTTGAATGGAATGTCCTAAAGAAACCAGTAAGTCCATCTGGCCTAATGGTTCATATAAAGCTTGTGTTCCTTTGTTACTTTTCTGTTTTGAAGATCTGTCATATGGTTTAAGTGGGTTGTCAAAGTCCCACTATAATATTAGGCTATTATTGTGGTACTGTCAATCTCCCCTTTTATGTCTATTAGTGTTTTCCTTATGTATTGAGGAGTGTATGCTCCTGTGTTGGGTGCATAAATATTTGCAGTTGTTACATCTTCTTGAATTGATATCTTGATTTTTATGAAGTGTCCTTCCTTATCTCTTATAATATTCTTTATTTTAAAGTCTATTGTGTCTGATATGATAATTGCCACTTATTTTCTTTTCATTTCCATTTGCATGGACTGTCTGTTTCCATCCTCTCACTTTCAGTCTGTATGTGTGTCTAGGTCTGAAATGGGTCTGTTGTACACAGCATATCAGTTCACTTCAGTAGCTCAGTCGTGTCTGACTCTTTGCAAACCCATGAATCGCAGCACGCCAGGCATCCCTTTCCATCACCAACTCCCAGAGTTCACTCAGACTCGCATCCATCGAGTCACTGATGTCATCCAGCCATCTCATCCTCAGTCGTCCCTTTAACCTGCCCCTAATCCCTCCCAGCATCAAAGTCTTTTCCAATGAGTCAACTCTTCTCATGATGTGGCCAAAGTACTGGAGCTTCAGCCTTAGCATCATGCCTTCCAAAGAAATCCCAGGGTTGATCTCCTTCAGAATGGACTGGTTGGATCTCCTTGCAGTCCAAGGGACTCTCAAGAGTCTTATCCAACACCACAGATCAAAGGCATCAGTTCTTCAGTGCTTAGCCTTCTTCACAGTCCAAATCTCACATCCATACATGACCACAGGAAAAACCATAGGCTTAACTAGACAGACCTTAGTCGGCAAAGTAACGTCTCTGCTTTTGAATATGCTATCTAGGTTGGTCATAACTTTCCTTCCAAGGAGTAAGTTTCTTTTAATTTTATGACTGCAGTCAGCATCTGCAGTGATTTTGGAGCCCATAAAAATAAAGTCTGACACTGTTTCTATTGTTTCCCCATCTATTTCCCATGGAGTGATGGGACCGGGTGCCATGATCTTTGTTTTCTGAATGTTGAGCTTGAAGCCAACTTTTTCACCTTCCTCTTTCACTTTCACCAAGAGGCTTTTTAGTTCCTCTTCACTTTCTGCCATAGGGGTGGTGTCATCTGCATATCTGAGGTTATTGATATTTCTCCCGGCAATCTTGATTCCAGCTTGTGTTTCTTCTAGTCCAGCATTTCTCATGATGTACTCTGCATATAAGTTAAATAAGCAGGGTGACAATATACAGCCTTGACGTACTCCTTTTCCTATTTGGAACCAGTCTGTTGTTCCATGTCCAGTTCTAACTGTT
>SJYC01133715.1:0-12853 GCA_006408675.1 Madoqua kirkii | reverse complement strand
TTACTGTAATGAACTTGTGAGCTTAGCACACATGATATAGTTATAATGCATTTTAGTAAACTTTAGATAATACTACATAATAGTTATACTTCAAGAAGATAAACTGTCTTTTTAAATAGGAAGTAATATTAATGATATGCATAAAATTTGAACAAATTTTAAATTAATATTTATAATAAAAAGGTCTGGCCAAATGGGTCCTATTGTTAAATTTTATGATTCAGAACCACTGTGTAGTATATATTGTTTTCTCTAAATGATTGATTTTGAAAGAATCTTTTTGTGCTTTTGAAGAAAATACCATTACTACTACTTTAAATAGCATCACTACTACTGCTGCTGCTACAACTACTGACAGATAGAACTCATGAATGTAAACTTGAGGATATTACACTTTTCTTTAGTGAATATAAGTGATCTACTTATGTGTGCTTGTTTTACTGTTTACTTTGTGTTTTATTTTGCTTAGTTCAGAGAGGGGTGATTACTGAGCTCTGAAGTGTGCAGTTTAGGCTAGAAGACTTGTAACTTTAGTATTTAATAAAAGAAACTATACATAATTCTTTTTATAATGTAAGTGATATATATTCCACACACAAATGTCTGTTTCATTTGTGTGATATATAAAAATAAGTGTCCATATTTTGAGATGTCTTTTGCAATAGTTGAAAGACATTAAAGAATGTCTTAATATTACATGGAAGATATTATTTAGAAAGACACTGGGATCATATCGCGTGGATTTTTTGTCCCAGTTCAGCTTTTTCTTTCCTCATTTTGCTTTATTACTATAAGTACTTGTGTCATTATATTGACTTATTTTCCTCTTGTTTGTGCTGCAATGCCTTCTTATCAAAATTGATATGACACACTTAGAGATGTGATTTTGGTATGTAACTTTTCAGAACAGAGATACCATTTCTATATATGCTTTTGTAGTAGTAGAATTAGAGTAAGTAAAGTTGGAAAATGAAAAATGATCACAAAATAACTTTGTCTTTACATAAGCAATAGTTTTTAAATAGATGATCTTAATTTTTCAATGAGTTTGCTCAAAAAGTTGTGTCACACACTCCTTTCATGAAAGGAACATGGTCAGAAATAAGCAACAAACAGCACAATTCCTCATCACTCAGTGAAAGTTGAAAAGGTATAAAAGATATAGATGTTAGTGGATTATCCCAATAATTATGAGTTTTCTTCTGGAAAATTCAAACATGATGGCTTAATAACAGTAGTAGGGGGCACCTTATTATAAGGGAAAGCTATACATTACACCTTCATTCTGCAAAAGGAACCCAGGTAGGGATGCATAATCATGTCCTTTTTGGCTAGATCTCTAGAACAACAAAAGCAGATGTGAATGGAACATTTTTTGATGGGGTTTGTATTAATTCTTAACCAATAAAAGCAAATCCTTTGTTTGAGACTTAATACTTTGATTTCTAATGGATTCATGAACAATTATTTTATATTGCTTTCCTTTCTAGTTGATGGTTCTTGATAGTATTTAATAATAAAGTTGGGGGTTTTATTGTCAGAAAGAGAAGCTATTGTAATATTTTTTTCTCAAAGAAAAAACACCAGATTTGCCCAGGTAGACTGAACAATCTATTGTCCTAAATCACATAGTATTATGAATAAACTCAGGAAACCATTTGTATGAAAGTTAATATGTGTTGCTGGTATTGGTGATTTTGTGGGAAAAAATGATTTTAATTCTTTTATGAAAATCAAACTTTAGCCTATTTTCTTAAATCCATGAATACCTAAACATTTGTTGTCATTTGTTGCCATTTGTTGCCATTGATAATTAAACACAGTAAAGCATTTTGATAGCACCTCTGGTTAATCCAAAGGGATTTTATATGTATAGGCAACTGGAAACTTTAAGAACAGATGCTTGCTGTTTCTGATGTCTCCTCTTTGCAACATCATGTTAAAATAGTACTTCCTGCAGAAACGTATTTATTCTGACTGAATTGTGTTTTCTTAACATGAACCCTTTGTATATGACGGAAAAGAACCACTTACCTTGGCTTTAAGATCAACTAGACTACTTAGGCTTTAAACTAGGCAAAATATGTCCTTGGCATTCTCTGTGTTCTCTTTCTCCTGGCTTTCCAGCTTCCACATGCAGTCTTACTTGAGTACCTCACAGAGCACTCCATGATTTTACTCCAGGAGGATTCTGTGCTCTAAAAGGACTTCTAACCCTTTCCCTTCCCTGAATCAGAATTTGCATTCTCACAGAGTAGCTATTTTCAGCTAAAAAAGTGAGAGGAAAGATATCTTATTAATTCATTTTTCTGGTGGCTAATAAATTATTGGCATTTTCAAGGAAGATATCTATTAATCAAATGAGTTTCTTCTTGCTGGATGTTAAGGCAGTCTAAAAAGATGAGAATAATTTTAAAATCAAATATTATCAGGGAATATATTTTACAGCAAGGAACTTACACAGTGTACCCTGTACCCCTAGTATCAGATTATATGAAAACAGTGGTGTTTTTTGTGTGTATATGTTTTGTTTTGTTTTGTTTTGCACAGCTCCTTCCTTACTATTTCTCAGTCTATGTTTTCTCTTAAAAACAGCCAAGTTTTTCCTCAGAGTGAACTTTACAATGATGACAGAATAGTGTGGAGGAGACAGTTGCTGTTCAGCTTATATTTATCCACATTCTTGTTACTCATATTACATAGTTCATATAACATATAAGTAGTCTCCCCGCAGACCCTAGTCCCTATTCCTATTTTATTGATAATGAAGCAAGAGCACAGAAAGATTAAATGCAAACTATCAGTGCCAAGTCTCCAGATACTTTGTTATAGATTTCAGGACACAGAGAACCTATTTATCATAAATGTTATTCCTCAAGAAGAATGCAAACTATATTAAGTATAGATTGGTTAACTTTTAAAATATTTAGAAAAATTTTTTTTTACACTTCAAAGCTTATTCAAGTATTTTTGATATGTATCACAAAATGACTGATTACTGAAATTAACAGAACTATTCAGTGTGGTGCTATCTCCCTTCCTATGCAAGAGTGTAGTGTCACTGATAGCGATTGTTTTCAAATACATTATACTCATGGGTGCATTGTTCCAGGCTTTAGTTGTAAAATATAGTGAAGTCCATCATATAATCTTAATGAAATGATGAAGCTTGATCTAAAATTCAGTTTGATTCCAAATGGCTGAAGGTGTAGTAAGTCCAAAATTACAGTCATAAGGTTCTTAGACGTATGAAGTAAAAAACAGAAGACAATTTTTGCAATACAGAAATTCAAAATTGCTTAAGTATATAATATTTTATCAGTTCAGTTCAGTCACTCAGTCACATCTGACCCTTTGTGACCCCATAGGACTGCAACACACTAGGTTTCCCTGTCTATCACCAGCTCCTGGAGAGTCGGTGATGCCATACAACCAAATCAATCTCTGTCGTCCCCTTTCCTGCCTTCAGTCTTTCCCAGCATCAGGGTCTTTTCCTAGCATCAGAGTCAGTTAGGTGCATTAGGCTTGCATTTAGGTGGCCAAAGTACTGGAGCTTCAGCATCAGTCCTTCCAATGAATATTCAGGATTGATTTCCTTGAGGATTGACTAGCTGAATCTCCTTGCAGTCCAAGGGACTCTCAAGAGTCTTCTCAAAAGTTCTTCTTACAGTTCAAAAGCATCAATTCAGTGCTCAGGTTTTTTATGGTACAAGTCTTACATCCAGATATGACTACTGGAAAACCATAGCTTTGACTATATGGACCTTTATTGGCAAAGTAATAATGTGTCTGCTTCTTAATTTGCTGTGTAGTTTGGTCGTAGCTTTTCTTCCAAGGAGCAAGTGTCCTTTAATTTCATGGCTACAGTCACCATCTGCAGCATTGTAGAGCCCAAGAAAATAGTCTGTCACTGTTTCCATTGTTTCCCCATCTATTTGTCATGAAGTGATGGGACAAGATGCCATGATCTTAAGTTTTTTGAATGTTGAGTTTTAAGCCAGCTTATTCAGGCTCCTGTTTCACTTTAATAGAGAGGCTCTTTAGTTCTCTTTGCTTTCTGCCATAAGGGAGGTGTCATTTGCATATCTAAGGTTATTGATATTTCTCCTGGCAATCTTGTTTCCAGCTTGTGTTTCATCCAGCCCAGCATTTCTCATGATGTACTTATACTACATATAAGTTAAATAAGCAAGGTGAAAATATACAGCCTTGCCATACTCCTTTCCCAATTTAGGAACCAGTCTGTTGTTCCATGTCTGGTTCTAACTGTTGCTTCTTGACCTGCATACAGGTTTCTCAGGAGGAAGGTCAGGTGGTCTAGTATTCCAATCTCTTGAAAAATGTTCCATAGATCACCAGTCCAGGTTCGATGCATGAGGCAGGGTACTCAGGGCTGGTGCGCTGTGATGACCCTGAGGGATGGAGAACACGTGTACACCCATGGCTGATTCATGTGAATGTATGGCAAAAGCCACTACAATATTGTAATTAGCCTCCAATTAAATTTTTTTAAAGGGGGAAAAAAAAGGGAGGGAGGGGATATATGTATACCTATGGTTGATTCATCTTGAAGTTTGACAGAAAATAGCAAAATTCTGTAAAGCAATTATCCTTCAATAAAAAAATAACCGCCCCCCACAAAAAAATAATGTTCCACAGTTTGTTCTGATCCATAGAGTCAATGACTTTGCTGTAGTCAATAAAGCATAATTAGATGTTTTTCTGGAATTCCCTTACTTTTTTTGTGATCCAACAGATGTTGGCACTTTGACCTCTGGTTCCTCTGCCTTTTCTAAATCCGGCTTGAACATCTGGAAGTTCCTGGTTCACGTACTGTTGAAACCTCACTTAGAGAATTCTGAGCATTCTTTTACTAGCATGGGAGATGACTGCAGTTGTGCAGTAGTTTGAACATTCTCTGGCCTTGCCTTTCTTTGAGATTAGAATGAAAACTGACCTTTTCCAGTACTGTGGCCACTGCTGAATTTTCCAGATTCACTGGCATATTGAGTTTAGCACTTTAACAGCATTAACTTTTAGGACTTAAATTAGCTCAGCCGGAATTCCATCACCACCACTAGCTTTCTTCATAATGATGCTTCCCAAAGCCTACTTGACCTCACACTCCAGGATGTCTGGCTCTAAGTGAGTGATCACATCATCATGGTTATCTAGGTTATTTAGATTATTTTTTTTTGTATAGTTATTGTGTGTATTCTGGCCACCTCTTCTAAATATCTTACACTTGTGTTAGGTCCATACATTTTCTGTCCCTTAATGTGCCTATCTTTATATGAAATGCTTCCTGGGTATCTCTAATTTTCCTGAATACATCTCTAGTCATTCCATTCTTTTGTTTTCCTCTATTTCCTTCCATTGTCCACTTAAAAGGCTTTTTAGAACCCCCATGCTATTCTCTGTATTCAGATGGGTATATCTTCCCTTTTTTTTCCTTTGCCTTTAGCGTCTCTTCTTTTCTCAGCTATTTGTAAAGCCTCCTAAGACAACCTTTCACCTTTTTGCACTTCTTTTTCATGAAGATGATTTTGATCACTGTCTCCTGTACAGTGTTACTAACCTCTGTCTATCAATTTGCAGGTACTCTGTCTATCATATATAATCCCTTGATTCTATTTGTCACTTACACTGTAAAATCATAAGGGATTTGATTAGGTCCTACCAGAATAGCCTAGTGGTTTGCCCCACATTCTTCACTTTTAAGTCTGAATTTTCAATAAGGAGTCCATGATCTAAGCCACAGTCAGTTCCCAGTATTTTTAAATTTATTTATATAATATTAATTGGAGGTTAAATAATTTACAATATTGTGCTGCTGTTCCATACATTGACATGAATCAGCCACGGGTATACAGGTGTCCACCCATCCTGTACCACCCTCCCATCTCCTTCACCCCATCCCTCTCAGTTGTCCCAGACCACCAGCTCTGAGTGCCCTGCTTCATTCATCAAACTTGTACTGGCCATCTATTTTACAAATGATAATATACATGTTTCACTGCTATCCTCTCATATCATCCCACCCTCACTTCCCACATAGTCCAGAAGTCTGTTCTTTATATCTATGTCTCTTTTGCTGTCTTGCATATAAGGTCATTGTTACCATCTCTCCAAATTTCATGTATATATATATAGAATTGAACTGATTAGAACTGATGCAAATGTGTTCTTTTTCATAGATGAGTAATATTCCACTGTGTATATGTACCACAACTTCCTTATCCATTCGCCCGCCAATGGACATCTAGGTTACTACCATATCCTAGTTATTGTAAACAGTGCTGCAATGAACACTGGGGTACACATGTCTCTTTCAATTCTGGTTTCCTCAGTGTGAATACCAAGCAGTGGGATCGCTGGGTCGTATGGCAGTTGTATTTCCATTTTTTAAAGGAATCTCCATGGTGTTCTCCATAGTGGCTATACTAATTTGCATTCACACCAACAGTGTAGGAGGCTTCCTTTTTCTCGACACTCTCTCCAGCATTTATTTTTTGTAGACATTTTGATGGCAGGGATTCTGACTGGCGTGAGATGGTACCTCATTGTGGTTTTGAGTTGCTTTTCTCTAATAATGAGTGATGCTAAACATCTTTTCATGCATTTGCTAGCCATCAGTATGTCTTCTTTGGAGAAATGTCTATTTCTTTGGCCCATTTATTGATTGGATCATTTATTTTTCTGGAATTACACTGCATGAGCTGCTTATATATTTTCAAGATTAATTCTTTGTCAGTTGTTTCACTTCCTATTTTTCCATTCCTAAGGCTGCCTTTTCACCTTGCCTATAGTTTCTTCATTATGCAAAAGCTTTTAAGTTTAGTTAGGTCCCATTGTTTATTTTTGTTTCTATTTCCATTTCTCCAGCAGGTGGATCATAGAGTGTCTTGCGTTTTGTCAGATTGTACTGTCTCTGTTTTCCACTAGGAATTTTATAATTTCTGTTCTTCCATTGAGATCTTTAATCCATTTTGAGTTTATTTTTGTGTATGACATTAGAAACTGATCTACTTTCTTCTTCTTTTTTTTTAAACAGGTGATTGACCAGTGTTCCCAGAACCTCTTGTTAAAGAGATCATCTTTTCTCCATTGTATATTTTTGCTTCCTTTGTCAACGATAAGGTGTCCATAGGTATGTGGATTTATCTCTGGGCTTTCTATTTTGTTCCATTGATCTATATTTCTGTCTTTGTGCCAGTACCATACTG
Organism: Madoqua kirkii; assembly: GCA_006408675.1. Lineage (NCBI taxonomy): Eukaryota > Metazoa > Chordata > Mammalia > Artiodactyla > Bovidae > Madoqua > Madoqua kirkii. Next base: position 5,627 of record SJYC01133715.1, on the reverse strand, counting down.
TCTTGATGACTGTAGCTTTGAAGTATAGTCTGAAGTCAGGCAGATTGACACTTTCACTTCCATTCTTCTTTCTCATGATTACTTTGGTTATTCAGGATTTTTTTCTGTTCCTATACAAATTGTGAGATCATTTGTTCTAGCTCTGTGAAAAGTGTTGGTCACTTCACAGGAATTGCATTGAATCTATAGATTAGTTTGGGTAGTATACTCACTTTCACTATATTAACTCTCCCAATCCACAAACATGGTATATTTCTCAATCTATTTGTGCCATCTTTGATTAACAGCATAAGTATTTCATAGCTTACTACATGTAGGTCTTCTGTTTCTTTAGTTAAATTTATTCCTATGTTATTCTTTTAGTTGCAATGGTGAACGGAATTGTTTCTTTAATGTCTTTCTGTTTTCTCACTGTTAGTATTTAGGAATGCAGGGGATTTCTGTGTATTAATTTTATATCCTGCAACTGGACTGTATGCATTGATTGGCTTTAGTAATTTTCTGGTTCTGTCTTTAGGGTTTTCTATGTACAGGATCATGCCATCTGAAAACAGTGAGAATTTTACTTCTTTTCCATTCTGGAATCCTTTTATTTCTTTCTTGTCTATAATTGCTGCAGCTACGATTTCCAAAACTATATTGCATTGTAGTGATGAGACTGGGCACCTTTGTCTAATTTCTGATTTTAGAGGAAATTCTTTCATTTTTTTGACATTGATCATAATGTTTGCTGTGGGTTTTATGTGTATGGCTTTTATCATGTTGACATATGTTCCTTCTATTCCTGCTTTCTGGCTTTTATCATGTTGACATATGTTCCTTCTATTCCTGATTTCTAGAGAGTTTCTATCATAAATGGGTATTGTATTTTGTCAAAGGCTTTCTCTACAGATATTTAGATAATCATGTGGTTCTTATCTTTCAATTTGTTAATATGGTGTATCACATAGATGATTGGCAAATACTGAAGATTCCTTGCATCCCTGGGATAAAGCCCTCCTGGTCATTATTTGTGATCTTTTTAATTTGGTGCTGGATTCTGTTTCCTAGAATTTTGTGGGGGATTTTTGCATCTATGTTCATGATATTGGCCTATGGTTTTCTTTTTTTCTGGCATCATTCTCTGGTTTTGGTATTAGGGTGATGGTGGCCTACTGAACAAGACTGGGAGTTTACCTTCGTCTGCAATTTTCTTGAAGAGTTTGAGTAGGATAGGTGTTAGCTCTCCTCTAAAAATTTGGTTGAATTCAACTTCAAAGCCATCTGGGCTTAGGCTTTTGCTTGTTGGAAGATTTTTTTTATAGTTTCAATATCTGTGCTTGTGATGGGTCTGTTCGAATTTTTTTTTTCCTTCCTGGTTCAGTTTTGGAAGGTTATACTTTTCTATTTGAATGCAGAGTTCCAAAGAGTAGCAAGAAGAGATAAGAAAGCCTTCTTCAGTGATCAGTGGAAAGAAACAGAGGAAAACAATAGAATGGGAAAAAATAGGGATCTCTTCAAGAAAATTAGATACTATGTAGTAGAGCCTGAAGTCAAGCAGGTTGATTCCTCCACTTCCATTCTTCTTTCTCAAGATTGCTTTGACTATTCAAGAGCTTTTGTATTTCCATACAAATTGTGAAATTCTTTGTTCTAGCTCTGTAAAAAATACCATTCGTAGCTTGATAAGGATTGCATTGAATCTATAAATTGCTTTGGGAAGTATACTCATTTTCACTATATTGATTCTTCCAATCCATGAACATGGTATATTTCTCCATATATTAGTGTCCTCTTTGATTTCTTTCACCAGTTTTTTTATAGTTTCCTATGTATAGGTCTTTAGTTTCTTTAGGTAGATATATTCCTAAGTATTTTATTATTTTCGTTGCAATGGTGATTGGAATCGTTTCCTTAATTTCACTTTCTGTTTTCACATTATTAGTGTATAAGAATGCAAAGGATTTTGGTGTGTTGATTTTATATCCTGAAACTTTACTATATTCATTGATTAGCTCTAGTAATTTTCTGGTGGAGTGTTTAAGGTTTTCTATGTAGAGGATCATGTCATCTGCAAACAGTGAGAGTTTTACTTCTTCTTTTCCAATTTGGATTTCTTATATTCTTTTTCTGCTCTGATTGCTGTGGCCAAAACTTCCAGAACCATGTTGAATAGTAATCATGAAAGTAGGCACCCTTGTCTTGTTTCTGACTTTAGGGGAAATGCTTTCAATTTTTCACCGTTGAGGATAATGTTTGCTGTGGGTTTGTCATATATAGCTTTTATTATGTTGAGGCATGTTCCTTCTATTACTGCTTTCTGGAAATGTTTTTATCATAAATGGATGTTGAATTTTGTCAAAGGCTTTCTCTGCATCTGTTGAGATAATCATATGGCTTTTATTTTTCAGTTTATTAATGTGGTGTATTACATTGATTGATTTGTGAATATTGAAGAATTCTTGCATCCCTGGGATAAAGCCCACTTGGTCATGGTGTATGATCTTTTTAATGTGTTGTTGGATTCCGAATGTTAGAATTTTGTTAAGGATTTTTGCATCTATGTACATCAGTGATATTGGCCTGAAGTTTTGTTTTCTTTCTTTTTTTTGTGTGTGTGGGATTTTTGTCAGGTTTTGGTATTAGGGTGATGTTGGCCTCATAAAATGAGTTTGGAAGTTTACCTTCCTCTGCAAATTTCTGGAAGAGTTTGAGTAGGATAGGTGTTAGCTCTTCTCTAAATTTTTGGAAGAATTCAGCTGTGAAGCTGTCTGGACCTGGGCTTTTGTTTGCTGGAAGATTTCTGAATACAGTTTCAATTTCCATGCTAGTGATGGGTCTGTTAAAGGTTCAGTTTTGGAACGTTGTACTCTTCTATGAATTTGTACATTTCTTCTACATTGTCCATTTTATTGGCATATAATTGCTGATAGTAGTCTCTTATGATCCTTTGTATTTCTGTGTTGTCTGTTGTGATCTCTCCATTTTCATTTCCAATTTTACTGATTTGATTTTTCTCCTGTTGTTTCTTGATGAGTCTGGCTAATGGTTTGTCAATTTTGTTTATTCTTTCAAAGAACCAGCTTTTGGTTTTGTTGATTTTTGCTATGGTCTCTTTTTCTTTTGCATTTATTTCTGCTCCAATTTTTAAAATTTCCTTCCTTCTACTAACCCTTCTACTAAACCTTCATTTCTTCCTTTTCCAGTTGCTTTAGGTGTAGAGTTAGGTTATTTATTTCACTTTTTTTCTTGTTTCTTGAGGTATGCCTGTATTGCTATGAACTTTCCCTTCAGCACTGCTGTTGTTGTGTTTTCATTTTCATTCATTTCTGTGCATATTTTGATTTCTTTTTTGATTCCTTCTGTGATTTGTTGGTTATTCATCAGCATGTTTTTCAGCCTACATATGTTGGAATTTTTAATAGTTTTTCTCATGTAACTGAGATCTAATCTTACTGCATTGTGGTCAGAAAAGATGCTTGGAGTGATTTCAATTTTTTTGAATTTAGCAAGGCTTGATTTATGACCAAAGATGTGATCTATCCTGGAGAAGCTTCTGTGTGCACTAGAGAAAAAGGTGAAATTTGTTGTTTTGGGGTGAAATGTCCTATAGATATCAATTAAGTCTAATTCAAGACAGTATGGTATGGGCACAAAGACAGAAATACAGATCAATGGAACAAAATAGAAAGCCCAGAGATAAATCCACACACATATGGATACCTTATCTTTGACAGAGGGGGCAAGAATATACAGTGGAGAAATATACAGTGGTGCTGGGAAAACTGGGCAACCAGTTGTAAAATAATGAAACTAGAACATTTTCTAACACCGAACACAAAACTAAACTCAAAATGGATTAAAGATCTAAACATAAGACCAGAAAATATAAATCTCCTAGAAAAGAACATAGAGAAAACACTCTCCGACATAAATCACAGCAGGATCCTCTATGACTCACCTCACAGAATATTAGAAATAAAAGCAAATATAAATGAGTCTAAAGTAAAATAATAATAATCAATAAAAATAAATAAATGGAACCTAATTAAACTTAAAAGCTTCTTCACAACAAAGGATACTATAAGCAAGGTGAAAAGAAAGCCTTCAGAATAGGAGAAAATAATAGCAAATGAAACAACTGACAAACAACTAATCTCAGAAATATACAAGCAAATCCTGCAGCTCAATTTCAGAAAAATAAACGACCCAGTCAAAAAATGGGCCAAAGAACTAAATAGACATTTCTCCAAAGAACATACAGATGGCTAACAAACACATGAAAGATGCTCAACATCACTCATTATCAGAGAAATGCAAATCAAAGCCACAGTGAGGTACCATTTAACACTAGTCAGAATGGCTGTGATCTAAAACTCTACAAGCAATAAACGCTAGATAGGGTCCGGGGAAAAGGGAATCCTCTTACACTGTTGGTGGGAATGCAAACTAGTCCAGACACTATGGAGAACAGTGTGAGGATTCCTTAAAAAAAAACTAGAAATAGAAATGCCATATGACCCAGCAAATCCACTGCTGGTCATACACACCAAGGATACCAGAATTGAAAGAGACACATGTACCCCAATGTTCATAGCGGCACTGTATATAGTAGCCAGGACATGGACGAAACCTAGAATTCTATCAACAGATGAATGGACAAGAAAGCTGTGGTACATATACACAGTGGAGTATTACTCAGCCATTAAAAAGGATACATTTGAATCAGTTCTAATGAAGTGGATGAAACTGGACCGATTACCCAGAGTGAAGTAAGCCAGAAAGAAAAACACCAATACAGTATACTAACACATATATATGGAATTTAGAAAGATAGTAATGATAACACAGTATGTGAGATAGCAAAAGAGACACAGATGTATAGCACAGTCATTGGACTCTGTGGGAGAGGGAGAGGGTGGCAAGATTTGGGAGAATGGTATTGAAACATTTATAATATCATATAAGAAGTGAATCGCCAGTCCAGGTTTGATGCAGGATACAGGATGCTTGGGGCTGGTGCACTGGGATGACCCAGAGGGATGGTATGGGAGCGAGGTGGGACGGGGTTCAGGATGAGGAACACGTGTACACTCGTGGTGGATTCATGTTGAGGTATGGAAAACCAGTACAATATTGTAAAGTAATTAGCCTATAATTAAGTAAATTTAATTTTTTAAAAATTAGAGATACCAAGGGAACATTTCATGTAACGATGGGCTCAATAGAGAACCAAAATGATATGGACCTGACAGAAGCAGAAGATATTAAGAAGAAATGGCAAAATACACAGAAGAGAAAAGCATCTTCATGACCCAGTCAATCACGATGATGTGATCCCTCAACTAATGCCAATCACCCTGCAATGCGAAGTCAAGTGGTTCTTAGGAAAAATTACTACAAAGCTAGTCGATGGTATGGAACTCCAGTTGAGCTATTTCAAATCCTCAAAGATGATTCTGTGAAAGTGCTGCACTCAATATGTCAGCAAACTTGGAAAACTCAGCAGTGGCCACAGGACTGGAAAAGGTCAGTTTTCATTCCAATTCCAAAGAAAGGCAATGCCAGAGAATGCTCAAACTACCGCACAATTGCACTCATCTCATACGCTAGTAAAATAATGCTCAAAATTCTCCAAGCCAGGTTTC
>SJYC01133707.1:0-11684 GCA_006408675.1 Madoqua kirkii | reverse complement strand
GCCTCTACAGAAGATGGTGGAGGAGTAAGTGGACTTCTCTGCATAGATGTACAGGAATACATTGTCAGATGCAGAAGTCCTCACAGAGCACCAGGTGAGTACTGGCAGGCATTCCTGACCACCAGAAAGGAATATATAGTAGATCTATGCACCACTTGGTAGGATGAAAGAAGGGAGAAGGAGGAGGAGAGCAAGCAGGATGTGACCTGCACCCAGGAGTATGGGAACTGAAGTAGCGAAGAGATCCCTGCATCCAGGACAATTGGTTGGGATGGAAGGAAAACATTTGAAGCTCTCTGAGACAGCTTATCTTTGACAGTCTGAATGGAGTGACAATCACACAGATGATCCATGCCATGGCCTTATGTACCCAGGACAGTAATGTGAGTCCACCAGAATGAACAGTGGCTGGGAGCTGGAATGTGAAGATTGGAGAAGAATCCTGAGGTTAAGACTGCTGTTGACTATGGAGAGACAACCCAAGGGGACAGGAAGGAGGAAATCTATAGCCAGGAATGCCTTTGGAGGGACAGAAAGCTACTGCTGCATCATATACAGAAGGGGGAGCCATCACTGTAGCCTCTCTCTCCCCATACACTGGCAGTGGCAGCTAACCAATAAAGTTTCCAGTGAGGGTGAATATTTGAGGACCTAATGTGCATAGCCAGCCAGGGTCATCCTTTGAGTGCCTGCTGTAGCCAGTCAGGGAGGCCCTTTTAGCACCAGCTGTCAAAGGCTAGAACAGAACCCTGATAGAGTCATATCTCCTGCACCTGTGGCTGCCAGCTTCCCTGTGTACCTGTCACTGCTAGGGTCCCTGCAATCCAAGTTGCCATGCCACCTTCCACCTGGTCCTTACTGGGGCAGACCCAAGATGCTGGGGCAGCCTTGGGAGCAAATTCCTGTGGATGACCCACTTGCAAAGCTAGGGATAATGCCACAATTGAGCATGATGTCACAGGGGCAGAGTGACTAAAGAAAAGTATCAGTAAACTTTCCACAAGCTATACAGCTGCAAATTAAACCCAATGATTTGATAGGAAAATTCAGGAATATATTTGAAAAATGAGTGTTTCCACAAAAGACAATGTTCTAGCTCTGGCAGGAATGGATAATGGAGGCAAGCACATGCAGGAGAAGGGCCAGAATAGAGTTTGAGCTGTCATTACAGGGGGCCCAGAAACCATCCCTTCTTAGCATTGGAGAGAACACTAGGGAGGCAGAAGTGGACTGTCCAGGACAATTGGTTGGGATGGAAGGAAAACATTTGAAGCTCTCTGAGACAGCTTATCTTTGACAGTCTGAATGGAGTGACAATCACACAGATGATCCATGCCATGGCCTTATGTACCCAGGACAGTAATGTGAGTCCACCAGAATGAACAGTGGCTGGGAGCTGGAATGTGAAGATTGGAGAAGAATCCTGAGGTTAAGACTGCTGTTGACTATGGAGAGACAACCCAAGGGGACAGGAAGGAGGAAATCTATAGCCAGGAATGCCTTTGGAGGGACAGAAAGCTACTGCTGCATCATATACAGAAGGGGGAGCCATCACTGTAGCCTCTCTCTCCCCATACACTGGCAGTGGCAGCTAACCAATAAAGTTTCCAGTGAGGGTGAATATTTGAGGACCTAATGTGCATAGCCAGCCAGGGTCATCCTTTGAGTGCCTGCTGTAGCCAGTCAGGGAGGCCCTTTTAGCACCAGCTGTCAAAGGCTAGAACAGAACCCTGATAGAGTCATATCTCCTGCACCTGTGGCTGCCAGCTTCCCTGTGTACCTGTCACTGCTAGGGTCCCTGCAATCCAAGTTGCCATGCCACCTTCCACCTGGTCCTTACTGGGGCAGACCCAAGATGCTGGGGCAGCCTTGGGAGCAAATTCCTGTGGATGACCCACTTGCAAAGCTAGGGATAATGCCACAATTGAGCATGATGTCACAGGGGCAGAGTGACTAAAGAAAAGTATCAGTAAACTTTCCACAAGCTATACAGCTGCAAATTAAACCCACATGATTTGATAGGAAAATTCAGGAATATATTTGAAAAATGAGTGTTTCCACAAAAGACAATGTTCTAGCTCTGGCAGGAATGGATAATGGAGGCAAGCACATGCAGGAGAAGGGCCAGAATAGAGTTTGAGCTGTCATTACAGGGGGCCCAGAAACCATCCCTTCTTAGCATTGGAGAGAACACTAGGGAGGCAGAAGTGGACTGTGGTGCACAGTGCAGGGAAAGGACACTGACAGCAGAGACCTGAGAGAAGCATTATTATTATTCTACTATTTTGACTCCTACAGTAGTTGGTTCTGGATTTTTTTCTCTTCTTTTTTTCTCTGTTGTGGTTGTTGTTTATTATTATCTTTATTTAAGATTTTGGGAAGGTTTTTTAAAAAATCACACTTTTATTTCTTTTATATATTTCTACTTGTAACTTGGCTTTCTGCACTTTCGTGGGGGGATTTTTGGTTCTTTTCTTTTTGTAGTTTTCCTTTAATATGCATAGATCTTTCTATATATTTCTATTTAACTTTGCCTTTCTGGTTGTTTTTTTTTTTTTCACCATACTTGTATGTTTGTTTTGTTTTCTTTGCTTTATTACTGATTTAAAACCCTGCTTTGGTTGTTTCCTGTTTTGCGTTTAAGTTACTCTTGTTATAATTAGTTGATACCATTTTTGCTTAACTTACTAACTGGATATCTCTCTTGTACTTTGTTCACTTTAATCTATGTTGGTTTCATTTGGGTAAATATGTGTATTTTCCTTCGTTTTTGTTTCTTTTTGTCTAATTTTCATTTTATAATTTTTTCTGGAGCTTGTGGTTTTTTCTTTTGCTTTCTTTCCATTTTTGGTGTGTGTGTGTGTTTTGTTTTGTTTTTAATTTTTGTATGCTTGTTTGTTTTAATACCCTTTATTGACATATGAAACATCTTGTGGGATTTTGGCTCCCTGAACAGAAGTTGGGCCTGAGCTTCTGGGGTGGGAGCACTGAGTCCCGGACACTAGACTGCCAGAGAATTCCTAGAAAAGGAAGTATTAATTAGTGAGAACTCCCAGAAAAGCATCCACCTGATTTTAGGACCCAGAACTACCCAATTGCTTGTAGCACCCAGCACTGGATGCCAAAATCAAATAACAAGCAAGGTAAGACCAGAAACACAATAATCAGCAGATAGGCTGCCCACATGCATCCCCAGACATACCACCTAACATAGCCCTGCCCATCAGAGGGAAAAAAAAAAAACTCAGCTGCTCCAACTAGAACACAAGCACAAGTCCCTCTCAATATGAAGCCTACTCAATGCACAGAACAAATCTCACCCACCAGGAATAGAGACTGAAAACAAGAGGAATTATGATCTTATAGTCTGAGGAAATGAGACCTAAAAAACAGGAAGACAAAATGAAAATACAGATAAATGTTAAACAGATGAAGTTATAAGGTAAAAAGTCACAAGACCAAATAGATGAGGTGAAAACAGGCAAACTACATAAAAAAACAATTCAGAGTAATGATAGTAAAGATGACAAAAAATCTCAAAATAAAATAAAGGAAATGCAAGAAACATTAAACACATTTAACAAGGATCTAGCAGAAATAAAGAATAAGCAAACAGACAAACAACATAACTACTGAAATTAAAAATATACTAGAGAAAACAATAGCAGAATTACTGAGGCAGAAGAATGGATACACACTAGCAAAGTAATGCTCAAAATTCTCTGGGCTATACTTCAACAGTATATTAACCAATAACTTCCAGATGTTCAAATTGGATTTCTAAAAGGAAGAAGAACTAGAGATCAAATTGCCAACATCCACTCAATCATAGAAAAAGTAAGAGAATTCCAGAATTGCATGTACTTCTGCTTCATTGACTAGGCCAAACCTTTTGACTGTGTGGATGACAACAAACTGTGGAAAATTCTTAGAGATGGGAATACCAGACCACCTTACTTGCCTTCTGAGAAACCTGTATGCAGGTCAAGAAGCAACAGACCCAGACATGGAACAACCAATTGTTTTAAAATTGGGAAAGGAGTATGGCAAGGCTGTATATTTGTCACCAGGAAAAAACGACCTGGGAAAATTTTTGAAGAGATTATAGTTGACAAATTTTCTAAAATGGAAAAGAAAATAATTAAGTCTCATATAACATAAAACCGAGGATAAACACATTCAGTTCAGTTGCTCAGTTGTGTCCGACTCTTTGCGAGCCCATGAATCGCAGCATGCCAGGTCTCCCTGTCCATCACCAACTCTCAGAGGTCATTTAGACTCACGTCCATTGAATCAGTGACACCATACAGCCATCTCATCTTCTATCATTCCCTTCTCCTCCTGCCCCCGATCCCTCCCAGCATCAGAGTCTTTTCCAATGAGTTAAATCTTTGCATGAGGCGGTCAAAGTACTGGAGTTTCAGCTTTAACATCATTCCTTCCAAAGAAATCCCAGGGCTGCTCTCCTTCAGAAAGGACTCTTTGGATCTCCTTGCAGTCCAAGGAACTCTCAAGAGTCTTCTCCAACACCACAGTTCAAAAGCATCAATTCTTTGGCACTCAGCTTTTTTCACAGTCCAACTCTCACAGCCATATATGACCACTCGAAAAACCATAGCCTTGACTAGACAAATCTTAGTCGACAAAGTAATGTCTCTGCTTTTGAATATGCTATCTAGGTTGGTCATAACTTTTCTTCCAAAGAGTAAGCGTCTTTTAATTTCATGGCTGCAATCACCACCTGCCATGATTTTGGAGCCTAGAAAAATAAAGTATGACACTACTTCCACTGTTTCCCCATGTGTTTCCCATGAAGTGATGGGACCAGATTGCATGATCTTCGTTTTTTGAATGTTGAACTTTAAGCCAACTTTTTCACTCTCCACTTTCACTTTCATCTAGAGGCTTTTTAGTTCCTCTTCAATTTGGGCTATAATGGTGGTGTCATCTGCATATCTGAGGTTATTGATATTTCTCCCGGCAATCTTGATTCCAGCTTGTGCTTCTTCCAGACCAGTGTTTTTCATGATGTACTCTGCATATAAGTTAAATAAGCAGGGTGACAATATACAGCCTTGACGTACTTCTTTTCCTATTTGGAACCAGTCTGTTGTTCCATGTCCAGTTCTAACTGTTGCTTCCTGACCTGCATATAGGTTTCTCAAGAGGCAGATCAGGTGGTCAGGGATTCCCATCTCTTTCAGAATTGTCCAGTTAATTGTGATCCACAGAGTCAAAGGTTTGGCATAGTCAATAAAGCTGTAACAAATGTTTTTCTGGAACTCTCTTGCTTTTTCGATGATACAGCAGATGTTAGCAATTTGATCTCTGGTTCCTCTTCCTTTTCTATAACCAGATTGAACATTTTGGAAGTTCATGGTTCATGTATACGTATTGCTGAAGCCTGGCTTGAAGAATTTTGAGCATTACTTTACAAGCATGTGAAATGAGTGCAATTGTGCGGTAGTTTGAGCATTCTTTGGTATTGCGTTTCTTGGGATTGGAATGAAAACTGGCCTTTTCCAGTCCTGTGGCCACTGCTGTGTTTTCCAAATTTTCTGTCATACTGAGTGCAGCACTTTCACAGCATCATCTTTCATGATTTGATAGCTCAACTGGAATTCCATCACCTCCACTAGCTTTGTTCATAATGATGCTTCCTGACGCCCACTTGACTTCACATTGCATGATGTCTGGCTCTAGGTGAGTAATCTCACCATTGTGATTATCTTGGTCCTGAAGATCTTCTGTGTATTCTTTCCCCCTCTTCTTAATATCTTCTGCTTCTGTTAGGTCTATACCATTTCTGTCCTTTATCGAGCCCATCTTTGCATGAAATGTTCCCTTGGTATCTCTAATTTTCTTGAAGAGATCTCTAGTCTCGCCCATTCTGTTGTTTTCCTCTATTTCTTTGCATTGATTCTTGAGGAAGGCTTTCCTATCTCTCCTTGTTATTCTTTAGAACTCTGTATTCAAATGGGCATATCTTTCCTTTTCTCCTTTGCTTTTTGCTTCCCTTCTTTTCACAGCTATTTGTAAGGCCTCCACAGATAGCCATTTTGCTTTTTTCCATTTATTTTCCATGGGGATGGTCTTGATGCCTGTCTCTTGTACAATGTCTTGAACTTTTGTCCATAGTTCATCAGGCACTCTATCTGTCAGATATAGTCCCTTAAATTTATTTCTCCCTTCCACTGTATAATCATAAGGAATTCATTTATGTCATATGTGAATGGTCTAGTTGTTTTCCCTTCTTTCTTCAGTTTAAGCCTGAATTTGGCAATAAGGAATAAATCTAGAAATAAACTCACCTAAATAGACAGAAGACCTTATTCAGAACACTATAAAACAGTGATGAAAAAAATCAAAGATGACACAAATAGATGGAGATATATAAAATTTTCTTGAATTGCAAGGATCCAACAAGAGATGGCAAGAGTGAACATCAACATTTTAGGAATCAATGAACTAAACTGGACTGGAATGGGCAAACTTAATTTAGATGACCATGATATCTACTACTGTGGGCAAGAATCCCATAGACCAAACAGAGTAGTGCTCATGGTCAACAAAGGTGTCTGAAATGCAGTGCTTGGGTGCAATCTCAAAAACAACAGAATGATCTACTTTTGTTCCAAGGCAAACCATTCAATATCACAGTAATCCAAGTCTATGCCTCAGCCAGTAACGGCAAACAAGCTGAAGTTGAATGGCTCTATGAAAACATACAAAACCTTCTAGAATTAACAACCAAATATACATATATACATATATATACATATATATATCCTTTTCATCATAGGGGCTGGAATGCAAAATCAGGAAGTCAAGAGATACCTGGAGTAACAGGCAAATTTGGCCTCGGAGTACAAAATGAAGCAAGGCAAAGGATAGCACAGTTTTGTCAAGTGAATGCATGGGTCACAGCAAGCACCTTCTTTCAACAGCATAAGAGAAGACTTTACACTTGGACATCACCAGATGGTCAATACCAAAATCAGATTAATCATATTCTTTGCAGCCAAAGAAGGAGAAGATCTATATAATCAGTGAAAACAAGAACAGGAGCTAAATGTGGTTCAGATCATGAACTCCTCATTGAAAAATTCAGACTTAAATCAAAAGAGAGTAGGAAAAACCACTAGAGCATTCAGGCATGATCTAAATCAAAGCATTTACAGTTATACTGTGGAAGGGACAAATAGATTCCAGGGACTAAGTCTGATAGACAGAATGCCTGAAGACCTATGGATGGAGGTTCATAACATTGTACAGCAGATGGTGATCAAAACCATCCCCAAGAAAAATAAATGCAAAAAGGGAACACGGTTATCTCAGGAGACCTTAAAAATAGCTGAGAAAAGAAGAGAAGTGAAAAGCCAAGGAGAAAAAGAATGATATACCCTTTTGAATGCCGAGTTCCAATTTATACCATTTCTGTCCTTTATCGAGCCCATCTTTGCATGAAATGTTCCCTTGGTATCTCTAATTTTCTTGAAGAGATCTCTAGTCTCGCCCATTCTGTTGTTTTCCTCTATTTCTTTGCATTGATTCTTGAGGAAGGCTTTCCTATCTCTCCTTGTTATTCTTTAGAACTCTGTATTCAAATGGGCATATCTTTCCTTTTCTCCTTTGCTTTTTGCTTCCCTTCTTTTCACAGCTATTTGTAAGGCCTCCACAGATAGCCATTTTGCTTTTTTCCATTTATTTTCCATGGGGATGGTCTTGATGCCTGTCTCTTGTACAATGTCTTGAACTTTTGTCCATAGTTCATCAGGCACTCTATCTGTCAGATATAGTCCCTTAAATTTATTTCTCCCTTCCACTGTATAATCATAAGGAATTCATTTATGTCATATGTGAATGGTCTAGTTGTTTTCCCTTCTTTCTTCAGTTTAAGCCTGAATTTGGCAATAAGGAATAAATCTAGAAATAAACTCACCTAAATAGACAGAAGACCTTATTCAGAACACTATAAAACAGTGATGAAAAAAATCAAAGATGACACAAATAGATGGAGATATATAAAATTTTCTTGAATTGCAAGGATCCAACAAGAGATGGCAAGAGTGAACATCAACATTTTAGGAATCAATGAACTAAACTGGACTGGAATGGGCAAACTTAATTTAGATGACCATGATATCTACTACTGTGGGCAAGAATCCCATAGACCAAACAGAGTAGTGCTCATGGTCAACAAAGGTGTCTGAAATGCAGTGCTTGGGTGCAATCTCAAAAACAACAGAATGATCTACTTTTGTTCCAAGGCAAACCATTCAATATCACAGTAATCCAAGTCTATGCCTCAGCCAGTAACGGCAAACAAGCTGAAGTTGAATGGCTCTATGAAAACATACAAAACCTTCTAGAATTAACAACCAAATATACATATATACATATATATACATATATATATCCTTTTCATCATAGGGGCTGGAATGCAAAATCAGGAAGTCAAGAGATACCTGGAGTAACAGGCAAATTTGGCCTCGGAGTACAAAATGAAGCAAGGCAAAGGATAGCACAGTTTTGTCAAGTGAATGCATGGGTCACAGCAAGCACCTTCTTTCAACAGCATAAGAGAAGACTTTACACTTGGACATCACCAGATGGTCAATACCAAAATCAGATTAATCATATTCTTTGCAGCCAAAGAAGGAGAAGATCTATATAATCAGTGAAAACAAGAACAGGAGCTAAATGTGGTTCAGATCATGAACTCCTCATTGAAAAATTCAGACTTAAATCAAAAGAGAGTAGGAAAAACCACTAGAGCATTCAGGCATGATCTAAATCAAAGCATTTACAGTTATACTGTGGAAGGGACAAATAGATTCCAGGGACTAAGTCTGATAGACAGAATGCCTGAAGACCTATGGATGGAGGTTCATAACATTGTACAGCAGATGGTGATCAAAACCATCCCCAAGAAAAATAAATGCAAAAAGGGAACACGGTTATCTCAGGAGACCTTAAAAATAGCTGAGAAAAGAAGAGAAGTGAAAAGCCAAGGAGAAAAAGAATGATATACCCTTTTGAATGCCGAGTTCCAATGAATAGCAAGGAGAGATAAGAAAGCCTTCCTCAGTGATCAATGCACAGAAATAGAGAAAAACAATGGAATGGGAAAGACTAGAAATCTCTTCAAGATAATTAGAAGTACCAAGGGAACATTTCATGCAAAAATGAACAAAATAAAGGACAAATGGTATGGACCAAACAGAAGCAGAAGATATTAAGAAGAGGTGGCAAGAATACACAGAAGAACATACAAAAAAGATCTTCATGACTCAGATAACTATGATGTGTGATCACTCACCTAGAGCCAGACATCTTGGAATGTGAAGTCAAGTGGGCCTTACGGTGCATCACTATGAATGAAACTAGTGGAGGTGATGGAATTCCAATTGAGCTATTTCAAATCCTGAAAGATGATGCTGTGACAGTGCTGCATTCAATATGCCAGCAAATTTGGAAAACTCAGCAGTGGCCACAGGACTATAAAAGATCGGTTTTGATTCCAATCCCAAAGAAAGGCAAAGCCAAAGAATGTTCAAACTACCGCATAACTGCACTCATCTCACACACACTAGCAATGTAATACTCGAAATTCTTTGAGCAAGTCTTAAACAGTACATGAACCGTGAACTTCCAGATGTTCAAGCTGAGTTTAGAAAAAGCAGAGGAACAAGAGATCAAATACCCAACATCTGTTGAATCATAAATAAAGCAAGAGAATTCCAGGAAAAAAAAAATCTACTTCTGCTTTATTGAATACACCAAAGCCTTTGACTGTTTGGATCACAACAAACTGTGAAAAATTCTTCAAAAAGTGGGAATATCAGACCACCTAACCTGCCTTTTGAGAAATCTCTATTCAGGTTAAGAAATAACAGAGCTGGATGCGCAACAACAGACTGGTTCCAAATTGGAAAAGGAATACATCAAAGCTGTATATTGTCACCCTGCTTATTTAACTTATATGCAGAGTACGTCATACTAAATGCTGGGTTGGATGAAGAACAAGGTGGAATCAAGATTGCTGGGAGAAATATCAATAATCTCAGATATGCAGATGATGCCACCCTTAGAGCAGAATGTGAAGAGAAATTAAAGAGCCTCTTGATGAAAGTGAAAGAGGAGAGTTAAAATGTTGGCTTTAAACTCAACATTCAGAGAGAGAAAAAGATGGCGGCGGAATTGGACGGGGAGGACACTTTCTCCCTCACTACTTCATCTTAAGAACATTTCAACGCTGAATAAATTCCACAAAACAACTTCTGAATGCTGGCAGAGGACATCAGACATCCAACAAAGCAGATTATTGGCTTCAAAAACAGGTAGGAATAAATATAAGGAATGAGAAAAGGGACAAAGGAGGTAGGGAGGGAGCCTCATCCCGGGAAGGGAATCCCATCCAGGGAAGAGACTCTTAAAAAGAGAGGTTGCCAAGCCCCAGGAAACATTCACTCAGTAGACTCTGTGTCAAGCCTGGGAAGCACAGACCGCAACATAATAGGAAGGAAAAATTAATCAAAACCAACAGATTGCAATCCCAACAGTAAATCCCCCAGTGGATAAGGAGCACAAACGCCTGCCTCCAACACCAGCGAGTGGGAGTTGGGCAGGGAGGAGCGAGACCCAAAGGCAGGCTCTGAAGGGCTTTTTGTGAGAATCACAAGAATCACGTAGTAATGTGGCCAGAACTGGGTAGAATCGGGCCGTGGGAAACCAAGTTTCAGTGCTTTTCACGAGAATCCAGTTGTAACACGGCCAGAATTGGGTACGAGAATCAGGCAGTGGGGAATGCAAGCTTCAGTGCTTTTCATGAGAATCCAGTCGGCGGCGCACAGAACAAAGGACGAATTGGAAATAGTCGGTCGCAGACCATCCCCCTCCACTGACGGGCAGACAGAGCCATAAGTGCTGGAAGGGGAGCAATCGCACAGCTCAAAAGAGACAATACCTAACAAATTTCAAGCAGATTTCTTTGCTAACTAAGACTTCTGGGGGCTCTGGACAATCATCATCCGCCTGAGAAGGAGCCCCAGCGGCATTCCCAGAAATCTGAGCAGCATGACAAGCCCACAAATCGCAGCGATTGTGCTTGCCCAACTCCCTAGCTACTAGGACTTGGGAAGGGCACAGAGTGAGCGCAGGCCCACAGACACGGAAGAGACCAGCAAACAGAGGAAACCAAACAGAGGGAACTGCCTTAGTAGCGCCCCCACACACATCACAACACCAGAGAAAGAGCCAAATATACCTTTACTACTTTTAGGAGCTTTTTTTTTTTTTGGCGGGGGAATGCTTGCCCAACTCCCTAGCTACTAGGACTTGGGAAGGGCACAGAGTCAGGGCAGGCCCACAGACACGGAAGAGACCAGCAAACAGAGGAAACCAAACAGAGGGAACTGCCTTAGTAGCGCCCCCACACACATCACAACACCAGAGAAAGAGCCAAATATACCTTTACTACTTTTAGGAGCTTTTTTTTTTTTTGGCGGGGGAAGGGGGCTTGAGATGGAAGCATGATTTTTTTCTTTCTTTTTTTTTAAGACTTTTTTTAGGAAAAAAATTTTTTTTCTTCTTTTCAGTTCCTTTTTTTTTTTAAGAAAACTGCCTTAAATTTTTAAGCCCTCTATATCTCTATTTATTATTTTTATAACCTATTATTACTT
>SJYC01133701.1:0-28565 GCA_006408675.1 Madoqua kirkii | reverse complement strand
GCTGAAAGTATACTTAATATATATATATCATTATTTCTTCTCAGTAGCTTTTCTTAGGTTGTTGAAACTTTTTGTATATAGTATTAATATTTCTAGCTGAAATTTTATAGAGGTAATGGCAAGTGAAAGAGGAGAGTGAAAAAGCTGGCTTAAATCTCTACATTCAAAAAACTAAGAACATGGCATCACTGGTCCCATCACTTCATGGCCAATAGATGGAGTAACAATGGAAACAGTAACAGATTTTATTTTCTTGGGCTATAAAATGACTGCAGATGGTGACTGCAGCCATGAAATTAAAAGACCTTGTTCCTTGAAAGAAAAGCTATGACTAACATAGACAGCATATTAAAAAGCAGAGACATTACTTTGCTGACAAAGGTCCATCCAGTCAAAGCTATGGTTTTTCCAGTGGTCATGTATCAATCTGAGAGTTGGACTATAAAGAAAGCTGAGCGCTGAAGAATTGATGCTTTTGAACTGTAGTGTTGGAGAAGACTCTTGAGAGTCCCTTGGACTGCAAAGAGATCCAACTAGTGCATCCTAAAGTAGATTGGTCCTAGGTGTTCATTGGAAGGACTGATGTTGAAGCTGAAACTCCAAAACTTTGGCCACCTGATGCAGAGAGCTGACTCATTTGAAAAGACCCAGATGCTGGGAAAGATTGAGGGCAGGAGGAGAAGTGGACGACAGAGGATGATATGGTTGGATGGCATCACCGACTCAATGGGTTTGGGTAGACTCTGAGACTTGGTGATGGACAGGGAGGACTGGCATGCTGTGGTTCATGGAGTCACAAAGAGTAGGACATGACTGAGTGACTGAAATGAACTGAACTGAACTCTCAGTACAGAACATTTATTATATCCCTTCCTACAGTGAATAATTTAGATTAAACACATCCTACTGACTGGAATAACAACTGAATTATGACTAATTACTATGAGAATGAGATATCAAATTGAACAATTTTTTACATTTAATAAAAGGCTATAGCAATTCTTTATTGTTTATGATGCACGGCAAAACCAATACAGTATTGTAAAGTAAAATGAAGTAAAAAATAAAGAAAGTAATAATATAACTAATTATACTTTTTTGTAAAATTATCCAGTTTTCCCCCACAGGTCATTTTGTTTTTGTAAATCATAATTCAGTTTTATCAGCAGCACCTAGTTATTTGCACAGACAATGCCAAATAAAAGATGCCTGCGCTAAGAATTTAATTCCTAGGTGGCTCATTAAAGCACAGAAAGCAGACCAAAACAAATAGTATTTATAAGTATTTAGAATAAAAATATTTTAAATTAAAAGTAATTAGTCTTCTCCAAGTTTCAAAGTGACTAAGTCTCTTCTGTATTACTCGTCTTTCTTTTCCCAGATCTACCTGCTGTAAATTGTTAAGTAAGATAAATTAAGGTGCAGAGGAAAGGGCAAATTGTTCATAGTGAATTCCTTTCCAAAAGCAGCAAAGATAGAATTAGACATGAAAGGGTATGCATGTGCGTGGGGAGGTGTTACACCATTTCAGTTATATCCGACTCTTTCAGACCTGATGGGCTGTAGCCCTCCATACTCCTCTGTCCATAGGATTCTCCAACCTTTAATACAGTGAAAATGACCAATGTGTTTGAAAACAATCAACTGTGATAGAATAATCCTGTGTTACTTTCCTCACCAGTAGAAGGATATTGGTTCTGCCGAAAGTCCTGTATCTAGTATTCCTTGAAACATTGGCAAGAAGAAATCTTATGAGCCCAGATGAACCTCCCAGTCAATAATCTTATAGAGATAGCCTTATAGTTTCTTCATCACCATTTCAGTTATATCCGACTCTTTCAGACCTGATGGGCTGTAGCCCTCCATACTCCTCTGTCCATAGGATTCTCCAACCTTTAATACAATGAAAATGACCAATGTGTTTGAAAACAATCAACTGTGATAGAATAATCCTGTGTTACTTTCCTCACCAGTAGAAGGATATTGGTTCTGCCGAAAGTCCTGTATCTAGTATTCCTTGAAACATTGGCAAGAAGAAATCTTATGAGCCCAGATGAACCTCCCAGTCAATAACCTTATAGAGACAGCCTTATAGTTTCTTCAGTAATTTGACCAGTTCAAGTGAAAATATCCATTTCCTCCACCATTTCATGTTTTTTTTTTCTATGCAGGTGGAGACCAAGCAAATGCCAAAAAATGAAGCAGAGCTTGTAAGAGTGACTTCATTTATTCATGGACCCAGCCACCAGCGTAGGGGGTGTGGGGTGCTGACCACAAACAGGTGGTATCATTAAAATATTGTTGCCAGATAATTATACAGTACAATCCTTTCAGGAGAGAGTAACAGCCAGTCAATCTTTGTACCAAAGCAAAGCAGGAGAGTGATTTTTGAATGTAACATTTGAAATAAGTCCAGAATGATATTTAAGCTCAACTTCACAGCACCATTATCTCTGACATTCTTAAGACAAGTCTCAGGCTTCTCATAAGTGGTGATAAAAATAATCCTATCTTAAAATATGTGAAAATCAAACAAGATAATTTCTGAAAAATATATCACATGCAATGCCTAGATTATGTAAATTCACTTTTAGGTCACAGCTATTATTGTATTCCCTAAATCTGAAGAAACTATTGCTCTTGCTTTGGCCACCTAATGCGAAGAGTTGACTCATTGGAAAAGACTCTGATGCTGGAAGGGATTGGGGGCAGGAGGAGAAGGGGACGACAGAGGGTGAGATGGATGGATGGCATCACTGACTCTGTGGACGGGAGTCTGAGTGAACTCCGGGAGTTGGTGATGGACAAGGAGGCCTGGCGTGCTGCGATTCATGGGGTCACAAAGAGTCGGACACGACTGAGTGACTGAACAGAACTAATTGCTTGTAAAACAAATTGTTTTACAAGCTTTTCAAGAAAATATACTATCTTAAATATATACAAATATGCAAAATGTATTCCAATTTCCGAGAAAATTTTTCTATTGGAAAAGTCTTAGGATGAAAAAAATCTGCAATTATCATTTGGAGTGCTCACTTCTGTTTTGATTTGATGTTTCCAAGAAAGTCACTAAAATGTGTGTGAGTGTGTATGTTTGTGTGCTTATCTATATTTATATTAATTACAAAAAATAGTTATATAAGAGTAGCAATATTAAAGAATGTCTTTATGTCTCACTAGAGAATAAAAAAAAGGAAAATACCTAACGATGTCTTTTTCAAAGACATACATTTTGCAGTCTCATTCACTACTACTGTACTAATAGTTTAAAAATTGCTCATCCTCACTCCTTAATTTAAATTCACACATAGACTTTTCAGGTCATCTGTTGGTTGGCAAATCTGTGTGTTTAAATCTCTTCATTCAGTTTATACCAAATTTATGTCTAGTCTAAGACATGGAGTAAGACATGCTTATATTTCATAAAATAAACTACATGTATCCCTATGTTGAGGCTTCCCTGGTGGCTTATCAGTAAAGAATCTGCCTGTCAATGGAGGAGGCACAGGTTTGATCTTTGTGTTGGGAAGATGCCTTGGAGAAGGAGAGGGAAACCTAGTCCAGTATTCTTGCCTGGGAAATATCATGAACAGAGAAGCCTGCAGCCTATAGTCCATCCCGTCACAAAAAATTCAGATATGATTTATCAACTAAACAATGAATACATCCTTACATTCCACCAAAGATGATTGAGGGACAAACACTTGCTTTGCCAAATTATAACTCTAGAGCTGGTAGATGGCTATATTCATAGATATTTATTTAAAGAGTGACTAGAAGTTCAGAATTAAAATAATACAAATATGACTTAGATAAGAAAATATCTTTTCTGCAAGGTATCAGCAAGATAGTACAGTAGAAAGTCTGAGAGATTTATAAAAGCCACATATGCTCCTGGTCCTAATACATTGATTCAACTTTCTCCTTTCTCTTTCTTCAGCATCCTAGTAAATGAAAAACTATTATGTCACAATGACAGAAGCAAATAGAGATTTAGATAATGGTACCGTTGGAGCCTTCATATATTTGAAAAAGTTCCATGTATAAAAAGGCACATATCGGGGATAAATCTAAAATGATAAAATTTCTCAAGAAGGAGCATTTACTCCTTCACCTTTATATACAAACATACATTATTCTCTAACTCTCTCTGGCTCCTGTATAATGAGTTGTACAAAATACAAATTATTTTTCCTTCTAGTGGTAGAAAACCCCACATAAAGAATATGATTCATAAAAGGTAAATCAAAGGTAAAA
Organism: Madoqua kirkii; assembly: GCA_006408675.1. Classification (NCBI taxonomy): domain Eukaryota; kingdom Metazoa; phylum Chordata; class Mammalia; order Artiodactyla; family Bovidae; genus Madoqua; species Madoqua kirkii. The sequence goes on along the minus strand of SJYC01133701.1, from coordinate 24,308 downwards.
AATATTATCAAAACAAAACTGGCTCCCTTCAGTGCCAATAAAATGCTTGGTGAATGGCAAAGATATGTAACCATTTTATAAATATATATGTTTCTTTATGGCCAGAGATAACACCAAGAACACAACCAAAAAGACAAGTAAGAGGGGTGACATTTTTTTCCACACTACAATTGAACACGTGACTTTATAATTATTGCCATTTCTCCTAATGGTAAACATTGATCAGCCAAAGGACCTCTAAGTTGATGCACTGTTATAGCATAAAGCCATATGATTACAGATTATATATAAAGTCAGTTTCAGCTGAATATATACCGTGCAGTCTCCTGTGTCCCCACATTCAGAAAAGGAAAATGCTTGATGTCTGATGGGACAATGAAGCATGAGCTTGAGCAAAGCATACATGTGTAGCATATGTATCCATCACTCCTTGTTCAGTTGATGCACTGTTATAGGATAAAGCCATGTGATTACAGATTTTATATAAGGTCAGTTTCAGCTGAATATATACTGTGCAGTCTCCTGTGTCCCCACACTCAGAAAAGGCCCATGCTTGATGTCTGATGGGACAATGAAGCATGAGCTTGAGCAAAGCATGCACGTGCAGTATATGTATCCATCACTCCTTGTTTCCTTGTTCTCATGTAACATTTGCCATATCCCCTGAGCACAGGGGGCTTCCCAGATGGTGCTAGTGGTAAAGAACCATGCCAATGCAGGAGATATAAGAGACATAAATTCAATCCCTGGGTCAGGAAGATCCTCTGAAGGAGGAAATGGCAACCCACTCCAGTATTCTTGCCTGGAAAATCCCATGGACAGAGGAGCCTGGTGGGCTACAGTCCACAGGGTCATAAGGGGTTAGACATGAATGAAGTGACTTAGCACAGCACTTCCTGAGCATGGGAATTCTGGTGTACTCATGGAATATGGGACTTCAGCAAGTCACAAAGTGAGTACGAGATAGGAGTATTACATCCATGACTGAATAAGCAGGGGTACTGACAACTCCGAGAGGCTTCCCCTTTGAAACTGAATTTGCTTCAAATGCAGAAAGAGCGCATTCTAAGAAACCCAGATGACTGAAGATGACTTAAGAACCCTATCAGATAATCTTTTTTGTGTTATTTCCTTCAAATAGCCAGCTACTTGTGCTGAAAATCATGACATAGAAACAAAAGTAAGTAGGATGACCAAAGTTCTTTTCCTTTCATCCATCCTCGGTAATCAGTAAGGCAAAGATAGAGTATTGCTTTAACTACCACTGATAGGCTGACAAGATTCAAATCTATCTATTCAAACCCATGTTTAAAGTTTATACATTCAACTAACTACTGCAAATCTCCACTAGCATCCTCTGTATGCCTCTCAAAATTATTAGATGGAAATCAGAATAATTACCCACGCACTACCCAACCTTGTCAAAATATTTTTCTCTGTTTTTCCCATTTTAGTGAATAGCTTTGTTAGATCCAGTCATCTAATCCAGAATTTCAACACCAGTCAAACACCATGTTTTGTCAATACTAACTCCTAAAATCCTTTGAGTCTTCTCCTTTCTAGTCTCCATGATTTTTGTGTACAGACCCATCCACTTGACCTGGATTATCATTCTTTGCTCCTGTTATCACTCCCCTCCAAAGTATTCAAACTCTGCACTTGCTGCCTGATACTTCTAGAAAGCAGATAGGATCTTACCACTTCCTTGCTAACAAAACATATTAATGATTTTAACTCTTTCAGAACAAAATCCAGCATCTTTAATGTTACTTACAGGCAACTTCAGCTGAAGCATCTGTGTTTTTCTCCACACTTACTTTTGCCTTTCCCCTTTGTGTCCCAGGCTCTGACTACATGAAGCTGTTTAAAGTTCCAAAACAGGCTCACTGCTTTCTTCTGTATTGTTGATACACACATATCCAGTATTTTCTAGCTACCACTATTCAAACTAATGCCTACATAACCTTATTGGCCTATATGAATACCTAAATGAATTGCTGGCAAAGAGCTAAGTTTCACTATCATTATAGTAGAAGAGGAGCAAAAGGCAAAGGAGAAAAGGAAAGATATACTTATCTCAATGTCGAGTTCCAAAGAATACAAAGGAGAGATAAGAAAGCCTTCCTCAGCGATCAAAGAAAGAAATAGAGGAAAACAATAGAATGGGAAAGACTAGAGATCTCTTCAAGAAAATTAGAGATACCAAGGGAACATTTCATGCAAAGATGAGCTCAATAAAGGAAAGAAATGCTATGCACCTAACAGAAGCAGAAGATATTAAGAAGAGGTGGCAAGAATACACAGAAGAACTATACAAAAAAAAAAAAAATCTTCATGACCAATAACAACGATGGTATATTCACTCACCTAGAGCCAGACATCCTGGAATGTGAAGTTAAGTGGGCCTTAGGAAGCATCACTACAAAGATAGTGGAGGTGATGGAATTCCAGTTGAGCTATTTCAAATCCTAAAAGATGATGCTGTGAAAGTGCTGCACTCAATATGCCAGCAAATTTGGAAAACTCAGCAGTGGCCACAGGACTGGAAATAGTTGAGCTATTTCAAATCCTAAAAGATGCTGCGAAAATGCTACATTCAATATGCCAGCAAATTTGGAAAACTCAGCAGTGGACATAGAACTTGAAAAGGTCAGTTTTCATTCCAATCCCAAAGAAAGGCAATGCTAAAAAATGCTAAAAGCACTGCACAATTACACTCATCTCACATGCTAGCAAAGTAATGCTCAAAATTCTCCAAGCCAGGCTTCAACAGTATGTGAACCGAGACTTTCCAGATGTCCAAGCTGGTTTTAGAAAAGGCAGAGGAACCAGAGATCAAATTGCCAACATCCATTGGACCATGGAAAAAGCAAGAGAATTCCAGAAAAACATACTTCTGCTTTATTTTTAAACTTTGACTGTGTGGATCACAATAAATTGTGAAAATTCTTCAAAAGATGGGAGTACCAGACCACATTATCTGCCTCCTGAGAAATCTATGCAGGTCAATAAGCAACAGTTAGAACTGAACATGGAACAACAGGCTTGTTCCAAATTGGTAAAGGAGTATGTCAAGGCTGTATATGGTCACCTTGCTTCTTTAACTTACATGCAGAGTACAGAATGCGAAATGCCGGGCTGGATGAAGTACAAGCTGGAATTAACATTGCTGGGACAAATATCAACAGACTCAGATTCACTGGTGACACCACCCTTATCAGTTCAGTTCAGTTCAGTTGCTCAGTCGTGTCAGATTCTTTGCGACCCCATGAATCGCAGCACGCCAGGCCTCCCTGTCCATCACCAACTCCCGGAGTTCACTCAGACTCATGTCCATCGAGTCCATGATGCCATCCAGCCATCTCATCCTCTGTCGTCCCCTTCTCCTCCTGCCCCCAATCCCTCCCAACATCAGAGTGTTTTCCAGTGAGTCAACTCTTCACATGAGGTGGCCAATGTACTGGAGTTTCAGCTTTAGCATCATTCCTTCCAAAGAAATCCCAGGGTTGATCTCCTTCAGAATGGACTGGTTGTATCTCCTTGCAGTCCAAGGGACTCTCAAGAGTCTTCTCCAACACCACAGCTCAAAAGCATCAATTCTTCAGTGCTCTGCCTTCTTCACAGTCCAACTCTCACATCCATACATGACCACAGGAAAAACCATAGCCTTGACTAGACAGACCTTAGTCGGCAAAGTAATATCTCTTCATTTGAATATGCTATCTAGGTTGGTCAAACTTTTCTTCCAAGGAGTAAGCGTCTTTTAATTTTATGGCTGACGTCACCATCTGCAGTGATTTGGGAGCCCCCCAAATTAAAGTCTGACCCTGTTTCCACTGTTTCCCCATCTGTTTTCCATGAAGTGATGGGACCAGATGCCATGATCTTCATTTTTTGAATGTTGAGCTTTAAGCCTACTTTTTCACTCTCCTCTTTCACTTTCATCAAGAGGCTTTTTAGTTCCTCTTCACTTTCTGCCATGAGAGTGGTGTCATCTGCATATTTGAGGTTATTGATATTTCTCCCAGCAATCTTGATTCCAGCTTGTGCTTCTTCCAGCCCAGTGTTTCTCATTATGTACTCTGCATAGAAGTTAAATAAGCAGGATGACAATATACAGCCTTGATGTACTCCTTTTCCTATTTGGAATCAGTCTGTTGTTCCATGTCCAGTTCTAACTGTTGTTTCCTGACCTGCATATAGAGTTCTCAAGAAGCAGATCAGGTGGTCTGGTATTCCCATCTCTTCCAGAATTTTCCACAGTTTATTATGATACACACAGTAAAGGCTTTGGCATAGTCAATAAAACCACCCTTATAGCAGAAAGCAGAGAAGTAAAGAGCCTCTTGATGAAAGAGAAGAGTGAAAAAGCTGGCTTAAAACTCAACATTCAGAAAACTAAGATCATAGCATCTTGTCCCATCACTTCATGGCAAATAGATGGGGAAACAATGGAAATTGTGACAGACTTTATGTTTTTGTTCTCCAAAATCACTGCAGGTGATGACTGCAGCCTTGAAATAAAAGAAACTTTCTCCTTGGAAGAATAGCTATGGCCAACCTAGACAGCAGGTTAAAAAGCAGAGACATTACTTTGTTGACAAAGGTCCATCTAGTCAAAGCTATGGCTTTTCCAGTAGTCATGTATGGATGTGAGAGTTGGACCATAAAGAAAGCTGAGCACTGAGGAACTGATGCTTTTGCACTGTGGTGTTGAAGACTCTTGAGATTTCCTTGGACTGCAAGGAGATCCAATCAGTCCATCCTAAAGGTGATTGGTCCTAGGTGTTCATTGGAATGACCGATGCTGAAGCTGAAACTCCAATAGTTTGGTCACCTGATACGAGGAACTGAATCTTTGGAAAAGATGCTGATGCTGGGAAAGATTGAAGGTGGGAGGAGAAGGGGATGACAGAGGATGAGATAGTTTGATGGCATCACTGACTCAATGGACATGAGTTTTAACAAGCTCCGAGTGTGGTGATGGACAAGGAAGCCTGGCATGCTGCCACCTATTTGGTCACAAACAGTTGGACATGACTGAGTAACTGAACTGAACTAACAGTAAGACTTTTTGATAAACTGGCCTGAAGACTGGAATATTTTAGCTCTTTTCAGAACGCTTAATGAAAATTTTGCTAAGTGCAGTAACACAGAGGTAGGACTGTCTCCAGGGGGAAAGCAGGAGTCATAGAAGATCCATAAAAGGGTGACTGATAAATGGAGCATAAAATAAGAAGGGGGCATCTGTAAAAAAAAAAAAAGTGTTGAGGCTGATAAAGGCACTCTATGAGGAGATATAGAATATGCAGGAGCATGAGGAAACGGGGTTTTGGGAATCTTGTTCAGTTCAGAATGACTGGACCACGTTATGCATGACAGTGGGAATGAAAAAAGAGATCTCGTTTAAGAGACTTTTATGAAATCAAATAAAGAGACTTTAATGAATAATAGAATAAAGGAAGTCAGAGACAAAAGAAGCTGACTGTAATATACAAACTCAAGTTTAGTCTAAGAGATCGTTAGGCCCATCTACATAGATACTGCATGACAGTGGGAATGAAAAAAGAGATCTCGTTTAAGAGACTTTTATGAAATCAAATAAAGAGACTTTAATGAATAATAGAATAAAGGAAGTCAGAGACAAAAGAAGCTGACTGTAATATACAAACTCAAGTTTAGTCTAAGAGATCGTTAGGCCCATCTACATAGATACTGAGATACTACATAGATATTGAGAAATAGTGAGAAATGAGAATGGTAAAGTTTTTGGAGCCTGTAGAAACCCAGGAAAAGATGGTCAATAAGTTGTGAGGGTAGGAATATTGGAGGGTTTGGAGTTTCAGATATTTATGAAATGTTATGAGAATTTTCAGTACTTGAACAACTTATATAAGTGATTCCGTCACAGGGCAATTAATATCAATCTGCCTGTAGAGTTCAAGTCATTACTTCTGAATGTAAATTTGTTTAATGTTTATTTTTTCTTAAAATGTGTATTTTAGTAAGATGGCAACACTGAAAGAATATAATTTTGACTGAAAGTAAGGATAGTTGCTATAAAGTACACTTTCCAGGAAAAGTAGTTTGGGAATCTTTGTTCATTGATTCTTTCAAAACATATCCAGTGCCTATTTTATGCCAGATATCAAGGTAGTTTACACATTAGTATGAAACAAAACAACATTCCTATCTTCAAATTCTTCATAATCTGTTTAGAAAACAAATAATAAAACTTTAGGTCTGGAAGAACCTTGGGAATTTGAATTACAATTACATTACATTAAAAGTGAGAACATCAAAATCAGAGATATTTAAGAATGTAATAAGGAGAATCACAGTACTCTGGGTGGCTCTTTCCCTGGCATTGAGTCAATGATCCAGTTACATTCTAAACTGGGATACTGACATCGTGAACACATCAACACAGTGTCTGTTGAAAGAAGAACCATGTTACAGCCCAGTCGACAAAGAAAATATGACACTGTCATTCACATCACTTTGGCCAGAACTCAGCAGCATGACCTCTACCTAACTCAGCAGAGGTGGGGAAATACTGTCTTCTATTTTGCTTAAAAAAAAAAAAAAGAAAGAAAGAAAGAAAGAAAAGAAAAAAAGAAAATTGGTGAGCAAACAGCTCAGCTCTGTAACTTTTCTAGTAGGAAGAGCAGTTTCTGGGTTTTTTTCTTTATCCTCTGAAGCCTGAAAATCTATAAAAACCAATGTTCAGATTTACTTGGCTTGACATATGCCCTCAAAATGAAAGCCAGCTTCAGTACTCCACCAGCTTTTCTGGGTGGTTTTGCCACCTTATACAAGCATTTATGAAGATATTTCAACCATTTACATACCATTTTTAGCTATTTTAACTGGACTATTACTCCAGTTACCTAGTGAATCATGCTGGAAACAGGAGGCCAGCTTTTCACATTTATTTCTGTCAATTTCACTTCTAGTCCTTTTTGAGTCTTTAATTCCATTCTATCTTAATAAATTAGACATTGCTTAGTATTCAATCATTTTCAGGCACTTTCTCTTAATTTCATGTTTAGGCTTTTTTTATCTTCATCAAAATCACCAATAAAAGTGTCCAACAGGCCAGATTCAGGACAAAAGAACATTACAGGCCTTTGTAGAATGGAATGCCCAGCACTAGTTCCCAATGCTAACTACATGGAGGATAGCAAAGGTCACGAGTATGCCAGGCACCAGGAACACAAGTCCACTTCTGCCCACTGCATCTTGGTGTCAGACTCACCAAGGAAAACACAATGCAGTCAAGCACCGGATGGAGAGATGCTTCTACCCACATAGAGAAGAGACTGAGCAAGATCAACTCTAGTAATGGGTGTTGATCCCCCATGGCTAGTGGGTCCCCGCAGCTGACTCCCAGCAGCCTGTATGCACACCTCTTGTGATGCAACAGGACGACTCCAACCAGTGGAATATGACAATCTGAGAGTTGGGGGTGTGACTGAAGGCCACTGGCACACGTGCTTAAGCAGAACAAAGGAGTACACATTGTGTGAGACTGAACAGGGAAAGATCTTCCCACACAAGGCAATCAGTTGACACAGGCAGTGTGGGTTCTTTAGCTCTTGGTAAGGGACTGCTCAGATCCGAGAAGCATTCTTATGTGGCAGAGAGGAGGTCAAAAGACTACATGACACTGCCATTCCCAGCAGTTTTCCAGCAGGTAAATGTTGAAAAATGTGGACAACTGCTGGTTTCTTTGATCATTTTACTCCTTTAATCTTCATCACATGTTTCTAATTACACTTTCAGTTTTATTTTACAACTGCGCAACATTCTTGAGTCATTTACTCGCTGGCCATAAATCATTCTTTCTCCTTCTCTGAAACACCTAAAATATTTTCTAAACTATAGGTCAACAGCTAATTAGATCTCTACTATTGGTCATTATGAGGCAGCATTTCTTCTCTCAGAATAACCCACACAAAGGGAGTTCTTAATCTGTTACTATTACTCTGGTGACAATGAATAGCTGGTATTGAACACCATTTGGTTCCAGAGATGAGCCTGAAGCACCAATAAATAGTTTAGCAAACTTTAAATATATAATGAGCTCACATACCAACCAGTATATGTCCACCTGTTCAATTAAGCTATGAATAATTCTATCCTTTTTTCCACTTCTAGTGAAATTATACCTCGTTTGTTTCATCTCATGCTTTTCTTCAAAAGGCAATTTTGAACTTTTTATCTTCAGCTTTTTGAATCAAGGCCTAAAGACCACCTTTGTTTATCATCACCAAATAATTTTTAAAGGCAATTTCTCTCTCTCTCTCTTTTGACCTACTTATTTTCCCACTCTAGTTTACAAAGTAGAATATCAAACTGAATGTCTGCTTTAAAACTAGCAAACAATGAAATTACATAGTTCATTTGCAAAATGCTCATAAGGTTTTAATATTAAATTGTGAGGACTTAATTATATTATTATTTTGGATGTATTTTCATTCCGAATCTATATCCTGAAACAAAGAGAATTGCTTTTGTGAAGTCACTTGTGCTATTCCATGAAATATTGTTCCTTTCACACTTAGAAATTAGTATCCATCTTTCTATTTACCAGGTAAAATCTAAACATTGTAAAATATTAAACAGCTTACATTCCATATGAAGTCTGTTTACACTGAAGCTGATTCGTATCTATTAAAATCTGATGCATACTTTATCAAACAAGTCAAGATTTCAGAACGCAAACACACATTTTTATTTAACTGTACCTTGAGGCACATAAAAGAAGTCCATTTAATGTGATTATCAGCCTGAAATGTCATCTTGAGATGAAAACTATTCTTTCTACAGAACTAATATCATCCCTTGACATTGTAGCTTTCGCATTTAAAATATAGAAGTGAGATGTTTAGTTTTTTAACAGTGGTATATTTCATAGGATTCAGATTATGAAACTAAATGTGTTTATGCCACTCTTGTTCCAATCTTTTGTTCTCACCATGGTTTATGGGTATTATAACTATAATACTTGGGGGATGTTGTTTCCCTATAATCTTTGTTAACCTTATTAAGATCAAGACCTGGCTGACTAGATCACAGGATTCAAAACCAAGAAGGCAATGCCTCGTTTCTGCCTTGGTTGTTGGTGAGAAGACTGAGATCATTGTGGGAGGTGATATCAAAGTTACATGTCTTCTTATTTCTCCTCTTGAGGTGGAATCCTGAGGCGATGAAAGTAGGAAAGGATGGGAAAGCCAAGAGAAACACTTGTTATGAGTATGTTGGATCTGAGATTCTTGAGGTACTCTTTGCAGACATACCAGACCTCAGATTCAAGCCTCTCTATAAAGCTCTCTGTCCACCTTGTAGACTTCAAGTACAGTGATGGTAGCTCAGAGGGCAGAAATGAAGACGAGCTTGAGGCAATGCTTCTGGCCATAAGCCATGGGTAACATTCAGGGATTTGCAAGTTTCTATAAATCTTGTAACAAGACACAAAGCTTCTGAGAGAGCCAGAGGCCCAAGGTTCAAGACAAAGAGACCAGCATTTACAGGAACTTCCCAAATTAGATACTTGTTATGAGTATGTTGGATCTGAGATTCTTGAGGTACTCTTTGCAGACATACCAGACCTCAGATTCAAGCCTCTCTATAAAGCTCTCTGTCCACCTTGTAGACTTCAAGTACAGTGATGGTAGCTCAGAGGGCAGAAATGAAGACGAGCTTGAGGCAATGCTTCTGGCCATAAGCCATGGGTAACATTCAGGGATTTGCAAGTTTCTATAAATCTTGTAACAAGACACAAAGCTTCTGAGAGAGCCAGAGGCCCAAGGTTCAAGACAAAGAGACCAGCATTTACAGGAACTTCCCAAATTAGAGCTGCTGCTGCTGCTGCCGCTGCTAAGTCGCTTCAGTCGTGTCTGACTCTGTGCGACCCCATAGACAGCAGCTCACTAGGCTTCCCCATCCCTGGGATTCCCCAGGCAAGAACACTGGAGTGGGTTGCCATTTCCTTCTTCAATGCATGAAAGTAAAAAGTGAAAGTGAAGTCACTCAGTCATGTCTGACTCTTAGCAACCCCATGGACTGCAGCCTACCAGGCTCCTCTGTCCATGGATTTTCCCAGGCAAGAGTACCATTGCCTTCTCCGCAAATTAGAGCAGGTGAGCACAAACTTCAGAGTCATGGACAAACACCAAGAAATAGGCAGATGGAACCAGCTGCATCTCTGTGGTCTCTAAGGGTAGAACAGCCAGACATCTGGTTCCTTAGATCTTCCTACCTGTCAAGTAAAATGAGTAAGTCCACGCTTATATGTGGTGTTCTTCAGAAGGGTGAGAGGTGGTAATGGTGAGTATTTATAAGGAAAGAGACTACATCAACCAGAAACACTTATAATGGAAAATTTAGAGAGAATCACCAGAGAAGGCAATGGCGTCCCACTCCAGTGCTCTTGCCTGAGAAATCCCCTGCACAGAGGAGCCTCATAGGCTACAGTCCATGGGGTGGCTAAGAGTCAGACACTTTTACTTTTCACTTTCATGCACTGGAGAAGGAAATGGCAACCCACTCCAGTATTCTTGCCTGGAGAATCCCAGGGACGGGGGAGCCTGGTGGGCTTCTGTCTATGGGGTGGCACAGAGTTGGACACGACTGACACGACTTAGCAGCAGCAGAGAGAATCCCTCCCTATCTTTTCCCTACTCCTACTTTTTATATGTCCTAGCTAAAGAGATATATCAATTATATAATTATCATCTGTTTTTTTTTTATTTAAGTATGCTGTGAAAATGTTTACAACTTCATTAATAAATAATAGGTGGTTGTTTTGTGCATGCTCAGTCATGTATGATTCTTTGCAACCCTATTGACTGAAGCCCTCTAGGCTCCTCTGTCCATGGGATTCTCTAGGCAAGAATACTGGGGTGGGTTGCCAGTTCCTCCAGGGAATCTTTCCAACCCAGGGACTGAACTGGCATCTCCTGTAACTCTTACATTAGCAGGCAGATTCTTTTACCACTGAGCCACCTGGAGAGTAGCTCCACTAATAAATAATAGGTATATATAGGTTATTTTTTTTCATACTATAGCAAGATATAACCCTTTAAAAAAAATGTAACCTGACGTCATCATTTTCAATTCTCCACTCAAAACACTCCACAATATTTGAATATGTGTAACAGTCTTTCCCTAAAAGCTTCCACACGAAGAATTAACTAGCACATTTACTAACCAGATAGGTGACTCAATTTTAGTGGATTTATGCTCTTAAAATTATTTTTCTGTAACTAAGTTGAAAATTACTTAGGAAATTCTTATCTATAATCCTTGCTTTGTAACAGTGCAAAAATTATCTGACATATCTCTTGACAGGTTACCAATATCTGACAAATACTACTACATCTATAAAAGCTCTTCTCTGAGTTAAACATTTAGATTGTTACTTATAAGACAATTGTCAGATTCATCAGTATCCTAGGTTCTCTTTTGGCTATTATGGATCCATGGAAGAAAATGAAGATTTTGAACTGTTGATCCAAAAGCTTTGCGTAAGTACTGTGTATATATTCCTCTGTGTGCACAAGACCCTCTTACAGGGTCTGGGGCTGAGGAGCCACAAGCTAACAGCTGCATTTCCTCAGGTCTGTATAGAATTGGCAGCCAAGGCAACAAAACACTGAAAAGATCAACTGCTTCCTCTACTTCTTACTAAGATTTAAATTGATGGTGCCATTTGTCCAAGCAAATGATATAGGAACAGAATATTCTGTTATCATGGGATGCATGAGGTTGATTTATACCAGCAGTGTCAAAATCATTTCAAAAGACCTAAATATATATAAAATGCTACCACATCTATTGCTTCAGTCAACACATCTTTATTATACATTGACTATGTTTAGGATGCACCCTAGAAGACAAAGCCTGCTGCATTTGTGGAGCTTACATTCAAGCCATCATATGTAAGTTTATTTATAACTACAATATTGACAGATGAAACTAGCCCATTGAGGCTCACATGAAGTCACTAAACACACAGGAATGCGTCTTATTGCAGTTAAAATAATCTTCACTTAAAGTCATACTTCAATAAAATAGTAAATCTTTAACTATATTAATATGCTATAATAGACATGTAGACTTTACATTCATAAAATATATAAAGAATGAGATTTGTAAGCTGATTATTCTATGTAAAGCATTTTGAACTTTTTCTTTCCTACAAGGTCTCTTCCACTTTCATTTCATTTTTTTCCTTTTCTTTATATGTATATCACTGAAAAAATGATACTGATATATAAGACATACATTGAGGTCTTAATGTGCGATTGACATTATTATGTGTGTGATTTGTGTAGTTGGTAAGCAGTGCTATTTCTATTTGGCAATAGAGAAAACTTAGAGATGTCAATTCATTTGTTAGAGGCACATGATTAATAAGTATCAGAGTTGAGATTAAAACCATGGTATGTAATTTGCAAATGAAGCAACCAACCAATTTGAAAATGAAGCAACCAATTTGGGATTAATCTCCAAAATATACAAACAACTCATGCAGCTCAATATCAAAAAAACCCAATCAGAAAAATAGGTGGAAGATGTAAATAGACATTTTTCCAAAGAAGGCATATGAATGATTAAAAATCACATGAAAAGAGGCTCGATCCTCTAATTATCAGAGAAATGACGATCTAAAGTACAATGAGGTATCACCTCACACTAATCAAAATGGCTGTTATAAAAAAAATCTACAAGCAATAAATGTTGATGAATGAGTGGAGAAAAGGGAACTCTCTCACATTGTGGAAGGAATGGAAACTGGTACAGCCACTATGGAGAACAGTATGGAGATTTCTTAAAAACCTAAAAAGATAGTTACCATATAAGCCAGCTATCCGACTCCTGGGCTTGTATCCAGAAAAAACTGTAATTCAAAGTGATACTTGTACACCATTTTTCATTGCAGCACTATTTATAATATCCAGGGCATGGAGCCAAGCTAAATGTCCATCAACAGAGGATGGATAAAGATGTGGTATTACACAATGGAATATTACTCAGCTGTAACAAAGAATGAAATAAGCCATTTGCAGCAACATGGATGGACCTAGAGATTGTCATATTGAGTGAAGTGAGACACAGAAAGACAAGTATCATATGCTATCACTTATATGTGGAATCTTGTTTAAAAAAAGGTAAAATTGAACTTATCCACAAAACAAATAAAATTACAGATACAGAAAATAAACTTATGGTTATTGGGGGTAAGGAAAGAGAAGGATAAATTGTTAGACTGAGACTAATATATACACACTACTGTATATAAAATAGATAACCATTAAGGATCTACTGTATAGCACAGTGAACTCTACTCAATACTCTGTAGCATCCTACATGGAAAAAGAATCTAAAAAGAGTGGCTATATGGATATGTATAATAGATTCACTTTGCTGTTTATGTGAAACTAACACAACATTGTAAATCAACTATACTCCCATAAAAAAATTTTTTTAATGGTATGTATGAGTATGAGTTATGCATCTGGGCCTTGAGCAACTACATGCCTCATTTTGTACTCTGCACAATATTCTGCATAAATGGCTTCCATCCTTCCATACTATTTGTCACAAACAAAAGATAATTACTATTCATTCAGATAACATATGTGCTGAGCACTTACCATGCTACATTTTATAAGTACTAGAAATGCATTCAGTAGTGGAGCAAACTCATAAAATCACTCTTTAGAGAAACTCAGCTTCCAGGACTTTGTCTTTTGGAAGCTATTCTTAAAATTTATAAGTATAAAATGATAAAATCTTAAGGCTTTTTAAAATAATTTTTCATGTCCAAATAAAAACAGCCTTGCATTTTTTTCAGACTGCAAAGAATACAAAGAGTAAAGTGTTAAGAAACTTATTTAACGTCTTTATAAAAGTGCACTAGAGTAGAATGGGAATAGGATCCGATAGAGAAGACAACAAATCTGCCTTTGTCTTTCCTCCCTTGCACCCAACCCACCCCCATCTCTGCCCCACTGTGGGAAGCAGCGCCTGGAGCAGTCAGCTAATGGCTCCCAGCGCGAAGCTGGCACTCTTAATGTCCTCTCTTCTCTCCACACACGTCTTAGCAAGTCCTAGCAGGAGCACCTCAAGAAGTGATCAGTACTGTGTCTTGCACTTCTAGTTTCACTGCTTCTGTTTTTCCATGAGCATTAAATTGCAAAAGAAATTACATTTTCTTTTCCAAAACTCTGACATTAAAGGGATTGCTCTGAGATTATATTTGATCTGGGTACAAATTTTTCTCATAGAAGTTTCAAGTATCATGTAGGGAGAAGAGAAAATATTTGATGAGCATAAATTACTCCACAGGTGATCTTTCAGGATATATATATTCCCTGTATCAGAGCAAGGCTTTCTTTTACACTTTATATAACCATCCATAAGCCATTTTTTCTAGAATGAAATACATTACATCTATAGCTCATTTATAGATTATATCTTTTTCCTGCAAATAAAAAGTATGTTATTAGCAATACTTCTCCATATGAAGTCTATAAACCACTTCCCATCACACTGATAATACCAATGCTGCTGTCACTTTAGTCGTGTCTGACTCTGTGTGACCTCATAGATGGCAGCTCACTAGGCTCCCCTGTCCCTGGGATTCTCCAGGCAAGAACACTGGAGTGGGTGATAGCTCTCAATATAAATGTGCAAACCTGTAGTCACTTTTCTAATAACTCTATTCTTTAGAATAACTCTATTCTTTAAGGTTGCTTTCAAAATTATATTTTAAAAAATCTACTTGATTCTTTTGCATTTTTGAAAGTCATCAAATTTCATTTTAATAAGATGCTAAACTGAAGAAATATGGCACAGGGTCCCCGATGCCAGGGCCATGGAACAGCACCAGTTAAGCCTGGGCTGCAAAGCTGGAAATGGTCAGGCAGCAAGCAGGTGAAGCTTCATCTGTATTTACAGCAGCTCCCCATCACTCACTTTACCACTTGAGCTCCACCTCCTCTCAGATTAGGGGCAGCATTAGATTCTCATAGAAGCTCAGATCCTACTGCAGTCTGTGCATGTGAGGGACCTAGGTTATGTGTTCCTTATGAGAATCATGCCCAAACCATTTTCCCCAACCCTGTCCATGGAAAAACTGTCTTCCGTGAAACCAGTGCCTGGTGCCAAAAAGGTTGGGGACCGCTACTTTACAGAATACAATTCTATTCAATCTCATCATATGTTCAGTCATTCTACATTCAAGGACCAGAATTCAAGAACTAAAAAGAATCTTCATTTTAGTTTAAAAAATTACATAGTTAAAAACTAAATGCTTTGCAGCAGTCTCAAAGTCCAGAATAGTGAGAAACATATGGTAGATAGTCAATAAATATTTTAACAGTGTAACTAAATGAGTTAAAAGCCACAAATGAAACATTCTGTATTACCCTTACTCCTTATCAATGAAAAGTCAAAGTAGCTAAGCAAGTTTTACAAAATGCATTCTATTTATAGAATAAGTCTAAAGCATAATATTTATAAATCTACAATCACTGCTTAACAGATGTGATTTCTTAGGTATGTGAAATGGCTCTTTTCTTGGTAGTTTTCTCTCTGTCTGTCTCTCTCACACACACACTCAATAATCTAGAAATAATCTTGGGATTCATTACAACTCTTTATGCACAAGAATCCATATAGTTTTAACATACATTCTGTTTTAAGAAGATCACACACACAGATTTTTCACTCTTCAGAGCATCTTCAAGTACCACACATGTGAAAGGGAGCAGAACATGTGACTCTAGAATATGCCACATTGGCTTATTTTGAGCTGAAGCAATCAAGATCCAGCAGAAGAAAAACTTACCTTTCTTTAACCTAACTCAGAGAAACAGAGATATTACCAGAGATAATCTTTATCTGAAGGACCTACCTGTATGGCAGGGCAAACATCTAATTACCAAATATATGTTATTATTATCCTGTCAATTACCCTCTATCTCTTTGAAGATCCCTACCCATTCCATTCAGTTCAGGATGATGTATAAACCTCAACTACCTGACTTGCCCTTGTGTCTCATGTTTTTATGGGGCTCCCATATGTATGAAATTAAATTAATTTTTTATCCTATTAGTCTGTCTTATGTCAGTTTAATTATTAGGCCAGTCAAAGAATCTAGAAGAGAAGAAAGAAAAGCTTTCCTCCTCAACACATGCGAAGACTGGGTTTACACTAGCGCTTATAGGATGCTATTTTCATCTTTGACTCAGTTTTTATCAGAATTGAATTGCCTTCTTTATTTCCAAATGCCTTGATTTAAATTCCATAACAAATGGAAATCCAAATATATTACCAAACTGAGTTAACTTTTTTCACTATTAGTTTAAATACAACTTCATGAATAAAATTAGTTTGCAATTGATTACAAGAATATAAACATGCAGTTGGGTTTTTAAGGAGTTTTCCTGACAAAGGGGAAAAGTAGAATTAAAATATTTTGTCTTGTGTCTCCTACATAATTCATAATATTTCTGGAGCGAAGTGAATTATTTTTCAAGTGATTCAATCTAATTAAAAATTGATCATATTTTTGAACTGGGAATTTGTTTGCAGTTTTCAGCTTTATTATGCATTTGTATACCCCTTTGTCTATCTTGAGCCTTAGGGAAAAGGAGTGGAGGCAAAAATCAAAGACACTATAATCACATAACTACATTACATTAGCGCATCACTGCAGACAGAAGACCATAAAGGGAAAAGTGTGAAGAGCTGCTAGCTTAGGAACTCAGCACAGATTTCAGGCATGAAAATTCTGTGATTAATCCACTGAGAGTTCAAGTACTGCAATTTCTGTACTTTCTTTTTTCCTCTCTTTCCTCTTTCCCTTCATTCTTTTATTCAAAGAATTAGCAATTATGAAAAAATGTGTGCTGGACACAGTTTATATGTTAAAAGTATAGCAGTTAAAAAAAAGGGCAGAAATGCCCTTTTAAACAAAGCTTCATTATAGTGGTTGGGGAGAAAGCCAATTCACAAACAAATGACTAAAATACACACTGAGACATATGTGCATAAGCGGTATGGATGTGGATGCTTGGGAATGCATCCCCCTGAGGTTGCAGTATTTGAGATTTGAATAGCAGGAAGGAGCCAGTCATGTGGAAATCAGAAAAATGAGCATTCCTGGAAGGGGAAACAGCTATTACAATAACTGTAAGAGGAACAAGAAAAGTAAAGGTAGGAGAGGCGCTGACATTTTTGTTTTGGCCTTACGGTTCAGGTTTTAAGACTGATCCACCAAGTTCCCACTTTCCCCTGATATTCTGTCTTTGCCCTTGTCACTGCAACCAGATGATTAATGGTGCCTTTATGGGTACTCTGGCAAATACATCATTTCAGACTTTTATTGGGCATGAAGCACAGAGAGTATGCCATTTCAGTCTCCAGGATTTTGATGAAGAAATATTGTTATTTACTCTAAGTAACAGAAGCCATTTATTTATAAATATGAAAACGATGAAAAAACCCTGGTTTGACCTGATTCGGTGTTTATCTTTCCCCTTGTCAGTTGCAGGTTGCTTTTGAGTGTCTCATGACCTTGAGTGGTCTCTGCCTCATTAAAGGAGTGAAATTCCAAGTGCTAATTCCTACACAGGAAATTTTTCTCCAGCTGTTATCAGAAGCCACAGGTTGTACCTGGCTCTCCTGAGTGATGATGCCTCTCTCACATCTACTTTTTAGAGTCATGCGCCTTCACAGATGGTAGTTATTTCTCCTCCTGTTGTGACAATTTATTTCTCTTCTGCGAGTACATTTTCTGCTCTCTGTGAAGGAGATGAAGTCAGGCTTTAGCATAAGACTACACTTTTCAATGTTGTGATCTTGGGCCATTTATTTAACTTCCTTAAGCTTCAATTTTCTCACTAAGGAAAAATAATCATAAGACATAATGAGTTTACATATGTAAAGTGAAAGTGAAAGTTGCTCAGTTCAGTTCAGTCGCTCAGTCGTGTCCGACTCTTTGCCGTGTCCAACTCTTTAAGACTCCATGGACTATAGAGTCCATGGAATTCTCCAGGCCAGAACAGTGGAATGGGTAGCTGTTCCCTACTCCAGGGTATCTTCCCAATGCAGGGATCAAACCCATGTCTCCTGCATTGCAGGTGGATTCTTTACCAGTTGAGCCTCTAGAGAAGCCCTTATATATGTAAAGAATTAGCAGATATCTAAGCACCAGGACAACAAGTATTATGCATTTCTTACTGCCCTCATCTTTATAAACTTCATTTCCATCATTCAAACACCATTTTTTTTTTTTTTTTTTTTGAGCAAGGATTCCCAAAGTATGGTCCCTGGATCAGCAGTGAGCATCTCCAGGTAATGAAAATTATCTGGCATCACTGAATTGGAAATTTTGGGGTGAGACCCAGGTTATTTGCTTATTTGAACCTGGTTATTTGGATGCAAGCTGATATCACATTAGATGAAATGGATTGCATTGTTATGTTTGTTCCCAATTGTTCATATTAAATTCTTCAGTTTTCCTGGAGTGAGTAATTCAAAAATGTGCAATATCCTTAAAAAAAGAAAACTTCCCAGAGAGTTATTTCAAACAAAATTAACTATATTTAGGGCAAAGCTTATATACAATGCAAATAAAAGAAAAGAGGAAAAATGTATATTTTGTTCTCCCAGAGATAACTCTAGTTATATCCAGCTGTTAGAATACTTCTCTGAAAACTTTCAAAGCAGTCAAAAAAGGCATACTAGCTCTTAAAAAGTCTTCATACTGGCTTCAATTCTTATAAAAATGAAAACTTTGCTATAAAATGAAATCATAGAATTTAATGATACACATGCTTTTTTTTATAAACTCAGAAATTAAATATAATACTTGAAAGTGCAATGCAATAGTAAATATATGAAACTCAGTTTTATCAAAAGTTCAAATTTGGCTGAAGAAGCAACTAGGATTTACATGAAAAATAGTAGAAGTCTTAGAATTCCACTTAATATGTACAGTTTATATCCTCTAGTCCATGTCATATTTCTTTCCTCTATAGGGACAGTAACATAAGCTGAATCAGCAGAACATATTCAGTCTGGGAATATCAGTAGAATGTTTAATTTTTGTGCAAACCTTGGTATATTCATGAAATAATTAATGAGAGACGTGGCAATTAAGAGTAAAATCTGCAGTCATAATGTGGGATAAATTGATCTAAGTAGCTCCTCCTTGTGTTCTAAACCAGTTATGTTAACATGCTTTTAAAGCAGGAGAACATTTTTTTTACATAACACAATCTCATAAGGAACAAAAGTATACAAGATTGATTCAACCAATATTAGCATACATTTACTTCATGTACAGTTCAAATGCATATCTATTCTTACTTTAAATTCAATCAAAGGGAATCAGTTTTCCTTGGATAGGAATGAAAAAGTTGAAATTGAATTTCACATTGTCTGAGACAATTCTCCATGGGTTTGCTTGAATTTTTGCATGTCTTATGAGCAAGATGCCCACTGTCCTTTTTCTTCCAACTATCTTTGCAAGGATGTTTATTTAGCAAACAGTCTTGGAAGATAAAGATAACAAAGAGCATATTGGTTTATTATTGATGTAACAAAGATAAATTCATTCTCTGGGGCCAACGGCATGCCTTCTTACAGCCTATTATAAAAGACCAGGGCCCTTAAGTGTAGGTTCCTCAGCCATGATGCCAACCTATGGTGTGTAGAGTAGCTATATGAGTTTTCCATATTGCCCTATATAGACCAGGGACACACAGGACCAGTGCAAATGCTAATTTCATGACTACTGACACTACTGTAATTAAATCCTCTGCCTCTCACCCAGGATAGTTGTATTTTCTGCTTTTGTCGGTGAAATAGTTCATGTTAAATTTTCAGTCTGCATATTGATCCTTCCCAGTTCTTAATATGCATTTGACAAATACAGTCATATTTCAGCCTCGTAACTCCTTCATCTACTTATGCATTTTGATGTAGTTGGATATTTTTTTTTAATGGATCTGATCTACACAGGTACATATCTGCCTGTGGTGACCATATTATAATGACTCTCATAGAAATTTAAGTTTCTTCCAAGCAGTGGTAGGGAAACTTGAAAAAAAGAAGCAGTAGGTATTTTGCTTTAAATATTGAATCACAAATACTGCTTACCAACTCTCTAAATTCCTTGTTAAAGGCACAAATTTCAAAAAATGCTTCCTGAAACTTGTAATAAACCCTAAGCCTATTCATGATATAGTCCAATGCAATAGAAAGCCTGTTAAATCTCCATTGCACAAAATTTTGCCAAAACTATTGTTTTTATAAACAGTCATGTGTTAGCTTGACAGTGCTATGTATTATATATAGATTTTTGGGTATAATTTAAACACATATATTTCAGATAAAAAAGGAATAATTTGTTTACAAAAACCATTAAGAATATCATCTTTGTATTAGTTTTCTATTTCAAATCTGCTTTCAACTTGTTTTTCATGAAAGTACGTCAGGGACTTGAAATTGCATGTTGGTCATATTTCCTTATTATCTGAATTCAATCAATTGCCGGAATATTAAGATTTCAGACCCACTGCAGCAGGCCTTAAAGCTACAGCACAAAACTAAAGGTCTTTGGTTCATGAGAGCTCATACGTAACTCGCTTACATAAATTCATCTCAAGATTAAAAAAGAAATAGAAAGACTATATGTATAGCTTTAAATCTAAAACCAGTTTTGTATACCTATTAATACGGGCTTCCCTGGTTCCTCAGATGGTAAAGAATCCATCTGCAATGCAGGAGACCTGGGTTTGATCCCTGGGTTCAGAAGATCCCCTGGAGAAGGCAACGGCTCCTCTAGTATTCTGGCCCAAAGAACTCCATGGACAGAGGAGCCTGGTAGGAGGAGTCCATGGTGTTGCAAAGAGTCAGACATGATTGACTTTTTTTTAATATCTATTAATTGAAATAAATTAAAAATACAATGGAAACCAAAAGGATAGAAAATAAATAGAACTACAAGATAGCAAGAAATAAGGGAAACCTATCAATATAAAGATCTGAATATGAAATTAAACTTTACTTCAAATAACCTGAGTTGTGGAAAATAGGAAAATTTAAATGCATTTTCTCCAGCAGAAGTTCAAAAACTCTGTAAATAAAACAAGCAGACCATTCTCCAGAGACCAAAGCGATTTGTCAAAATGTGACACAGATATAATTTTATATTTGAGGTCAATTTTTTTCTGTGACCTTACTGAAATACCAGAATCACTAGGAGTAGAAAGAGTTTCAGTACAAAAGTGAACAGTACGCTAATATTTTCTAATATTTTAGCCATAAAATCTTATCTACTCTGGAAATCCAGACCAACTGAACTATCAGGGAAGCCCAGTAAAACCATGATTTTACTCTATTTAAATAAAATGTGTTAATTGACTTAGACTCTTAAATTTCAACATTTTGAAATTTGTTTCCAGTATTAGAAAATTTGGCTCAGAGAAGACATGTAACATCAAGTTAATATGGCTATTCAAACTCTATTATATTTATCTTCATTGTATCCTGACTTTTTTTTTGTAATTCATCAGTTACATTTGTAATGGTAGCTTCAGAATCCATGACAGAAGGTACATGAAGATAAGTGGTAGTATATGGGTTGAGGAGAAGTATGAGGATGCATTTTTATTGCATTTACACAAAATTAAGCAAATGTCAATTGTCTGTATCAAATACAGCATGGAATCTTATAGAGATTAAGGGATGGTAGAGCTCATCAAGCCCCTACTTGACATTTTTCTTGTCTTAATTTCTGTTTCATAACTTATGTCTGCATAGTTCAACTTTATTACGGAGGAAGGATCTGCCGCTTGATTTTCCCCTTTACAGTCAGTACACAGTTACTTAGAATATTACTGTACTCATTCTTGGCCACCCAAGAAGGATCCAGACATAGTTTATGTACTTCCATTTTCATAACACTATTTTCTCCTAGTGTTTGGTTTCCCATTATATAAATGGTTTGTGAAATTTTACCACATTCTATATGTGACACCAGTAAACTTAGAACTAAATAATAAGCTGAAAAGACAAACTGAAGGCTAACAGGTATCTTAAGAAGCATAGTGGCAACGGTGATGGAGAGAGGAAGATAGCTGGGAGAACAGGGAAGTCTCCGAGGTGTGCAGGGAAAGCAGCTCCCACTTGTCTGGCTTAGATGACTGAGCAAGTAGATGTGCAACTGATTAATCAAGAAAGTAGATAGAATAGCATCCAATGTGAAGATTCATGAATCACTTTGAAAGTAACATGTCAGAGTAGCTTTCAGGTCAGGAAATTAACTGGTTAAATATTTTGGCTGGATATATTGTAATGTAGGAATATAGAGATGTGAAGTATTAGTGATTCAATTAAAAGTAGTGAACATAAGTAATAGAATATAAAGGGTATAATGTATCAATAAGTGTTTACTGGAAAGCAAACAAGAGTAAGATGTATAAAAGTGTTATCCATGAGAGTTCAAGCATATCAAATTTAGAGAACCTTGAGTTGCAATGAATAGGTTCACTTGAGATATTCTTAGAGGTACTGAAACTCTAATTTATCTTGTGTTTCTGACATTGGACCAAGAGTTCATGAACACAAAAGCTTATTATGGCTTAATAGTATTTTAAACTGTGGTTAATAATAATCATATGCAAACTTAGTGAAAAGAACAAAAATAGTGCATATTTGAGTTTTTAAGTAGCAGACATTATTTTCTGTTTTACATAGATTTAATGATTTATTCCTTTTATAATTACAAGATGTTGGTAAGTATTGCTAATAACTCTATTTTGCCAGTAAGGAAACAGGCTCAGAGAGGCTCAAGTTCACACACAAAATGTGTGTAGAGTCTAGGAAATCTGACTACAGAGCAATAAATTAAAGGGCTGTAAGGTGGTCAGGCGGCACTAGTGGTCAAGAACCCACCTGCTGATGCAGGAGACAAAGAGACACAGGTTCAATACCTGGGTTAGGAAGACCTCCTAGAGAAAGGAATGGCAACCCACTCCAGTATTCTTGCCTGGAGAATCCCATGGACAGAGAGAACTGGCAGGCTACAGTCTATAGGATCGCAAAGAGTCGGACATGACTGAAGCGAGTTAGCACTCACACAAGGAGATCAAATTGGTCAATCCTAAAGGAAATCAACCCTGAATATTCATTGGAAGGACTGATGCTGAAGCTGAAGCTCCAATACTTTGGCCACCTGATACGAAGGAGCTGACTCATTGGAAAAGGCCCTGATGCTGGGAAAGATAAAAAAGCAAAAGAAGAAGGGCGGCAGAGAATGAGACAGAGAGTATCACTGACTCAATAGACATTGATTTGAGCAAACTCCAGGAGCCTGTGGAGGGCAGGGGAACCTGGTGTGCTGCAGTCCATGAGGTCACAAAGACGTGGACACAACTTACCAACTGAACAACAACAAACAGTTTTGGAAAATGTTCTTAATAGCAAAGAGGAACATTATAGGATATTGTGATACATATTAGGTACAACTCTTTGTGACTTCATGATTGTATCCCGCCAGGCTCCTCTGTCCACTAGAGTGGGTTGCCATTCCTTTCTCCAGGGGATCTTTCTGATCCAGGGATTGAACCTGGGTCTCTTGCATTGCAGGAAGATTTTTCTACTGTTTGAGTCACCAGGGAAGCCCAGGTAAAAAATAAATAAGCTTCTTGGAAAGAAATTCCCCATTATCTCATTTCATTACAACATTTACTAATATCAAAATTTTTGTTACCATGTTTATATCTGCTATCATACATTAGAAAATTAATGAAAGGATTAAGTCTATCTCTCTTCTTTACTACAATAGTATCCTCAATGCTATGGATGATGTCAGGCACAAATTAGGGGTGTGTGTGTGTGCATGTGGATGCAAAAACACGTACGTGTGTGTGCGGTGAGATATGATTTGAAGTGGTATTCATTCATTTATTCAGCATGTGATTTTTACATTAGTAACCTGACTTCCCTGAGTTTAGATGCCTCTTCCGAAAAGAATATATACCTTTTATTTCCCTCTGTCTAACCTTTCTTGCAAGTCTTCGTGGCCATCACTGTTAATCCACTGTCAATGTTTTTCAAGTTTTTAGTTCATCTTACCTGACATGGAACAACAGACTGGTTCCAAATAGGAAAAGGAGTACATCATGGTGGTATACTGTCACCCTGCTTATTTAACTTCTATGCAGAAAACATCATGAGAAACACTGGGCTGGAAGAAGCACAAGCTGGAATCAAGATTGCC
>SJYC01133700.1:0-13275 GCA_006408675.1 Madoqua kirkii | reverse complement strand
TCATTCCACATTTATTAGTCTTCAGGTTTCTAAAATTAAAATACCATGCTACCTCATGTGTGCATCTCATAATCTTACTAATGAATAAATTTTAAAAGCTCAAAAAAATAAAATAAAATCTATTTCATCTGATATGAGTATTGCTACTCCTGCTTTCTTTTGTTCTCTATTTGCATGGAATACCTTTTCCCAGCTCTTCACTTTCAGTCTGTATATGTCCCTTATTTTGTGGTGTGTCTCTTGTAGACAACATACATAAGGGTCTTGTTTTTTAATCCATTCAGCCAGTCTTCGTCTTTTGGTTGGGGCATTCAACCCATTTACATTTAAGGTAATTTTGATAAGTATGTTCCGTTTGCCATTTATTTTATTGTTTTGGGTTTGAGTTTATACACCCTTTCTGTGTTTCCTTTCTAGAGAAGATCCTTAAGCATTTGTTGGAGAGCTGGTTTGGTGGTGCTGAATTCTCTCAGCTTTTGCTTGTCTGTAAAGCTTTTAATTTCTCCTTCATATTTGAATGAGATCCTTGCTGGGTACAGTAATCTGGGCTGTAGGTTATTTTCTTGATAAGTATGTTCCGTTTGCCATTTATTTTATTGTTTTGGGTTTGAGTTTATACACCCTTTCTGTGTTTCCTTTCTAGAGAAGATCCTTAAGCATTTGTTGGAGAGCTGGTTTGGTGGTGCTGAATTCTCTCAGCTTTTGCTTGTCTGTAAAGCTTTTAATTTCTCCTTCATATTTGAATGAGATCCTTGCTGGGTACAGTAATCTGGGCTGTAGGTTATTTTCTTTCATCACTTTAAGTATGTCTTGTCATTCCCTCCTGGCCTGAAGAGTTTCTATTGAAAGATCTGCAGTTATTTATATAGGAATCCCTTGTGTGTTGTTTGTTGTTTTCCCCTTGCTGCTTTTAATATCTGTTCTTTGTGTTTGATCTTTGTTAATTTGATTAATATGTGTCTTGGGCTGTTTTGCTTTGGGTTTTTCTTGTTGGGATTCTCTGGGTTTCTTGGACTTGGGTGATTACTTCCCTCTCCATTTTAGGGAAGTTTTCCACTATTATCTCCTCAAGTATTTTCTCATGGTCTTTCTTTTTGTCTTCTTCTCTGGACTCCTATGATTCGAATGTTGGGGTGTTTAACACTTTCCTGGAGGTCTCTGAAATTGTCATCATTTCTTTTATTTCATTTTTTTTTCATCTCTGATTCATTTATTTCTGCCATTCTATCTTCTAATTCAATAATCTTATTTTTTGCCTCTGTTATTTTACTATTTGTTGCCTCCAGAGTGTTTTTAATCTTATTTATTGCATTATTCATTATATACTGACTCTTTTTTTATTTCTTCTAGGTCCTTGTTACACCGTTCTTGCATCTTTTCAGTCCTTGTCTCCAGGCTATTTATCTGTGATTCCATTTTGATTTCAAGATTTTGGATCATTTTCACTATCATTATTTGGAATTCTTTATCAGGTAGATTCCCTATCTATTCCTCTTTTGTTTGGTTTGGTGGGCATTCATCCTGTTCCTTTCCTTGCTAGGTATTCCTCTGTCTTTTCGTCTGGTTTATGTTGCTGAGTTTGGGTATCCTTTCTGTATTCTGGCAGTTTGTGGAGTTCTCTTTATTGTGGAGTTTCCTCACTGTGGGTGGGGTTGTACAGGTGGCTTGTCAAGGTTTCCTGGTTAGGGAAGCTTGTGTCGATGTTTTGGTAGGTGGAGCTGGATTTCTTTTCTCCGCAGTGCAATGAAGTGTCCAGTAATGAGTTATGAGATGTCAATGGTTTTGAAGTAATTTTGGACAGCCTGTATACTGGAGCTCTGGGCTGTGTTCTTGTGTTGCTGGAGAATTTGAATGGTATGTCTTGCTCTGGAACTTGTTGGCCCTTGAGTGGTAGTTGGTTTCAGCATAGGTTTGGAGGTATTTGATGAGCTCCTATTGATTAATGTTCCCTGGAGTCAAGAGTTCTCTGGTGTTCTCAGGGTTTAGACTTAAGCCTCCTGCTTCTGGTTTTCAGTCTTATTTTTACAAGACTTCTCCTTCTATACAGCACTATTGATAAAACATCTAGGTTCAGTATGAAAAGCTTCTCCACAGTGAGGGACACCCAGAGAGGTTCACAGAGTTACATGGAGAAGAGAAGAGGGAGGATGGAGATAGAGGTGACCAGGATGAGATGAGGTGGAATCAAAAGAGGAGAGAGCAAGCTAGCCAGTAATCACTTCCTTATGTGCACTCCACAACTGGGCCACTCTGAGATGTTTATGGAATTATACAGAGAAGAGAAGAGGGAGGAAGGAGACAGAGGTCTCCAGGAGGATAAAAGGGGGGAATCAAAAGGAGAGAGACAGATCCAGCCAGTAATCAGTTTCCTAAGTGTTCTCCATTGTCTAGAACACACAGAAATTCACAGAGTTGGGTAGAGAAGATAGGGGTTAGGGAGAAGACACAGGCGACCTGGTAGATAAAAAGGAGAGTCCAAAGGGAGAGAAAGCAGTCAAGCCAGTAATCTTGCTCCCAAGTAAAAATGGGTACCGAAGATTAGGTTCTTAAAAGTACAAAAGTGATAACAAATATAAAAAAGCAAAGATTAAAAATCTAGAGTAAAGTCTGGCATTTCAAAATACAATATTAAAGAAAAGAAGAAAAAAAGGAAGAGAAAAAAGTCACAAAATTATAAATATATATATATATATATATGAAGTTTACTTTTTAAAAATTAGGCACTGTTTTTGCAAAGTAATAGTAAGTTACAAAAGTGCAAATTAAAGGAGTAATAGAGGACTTAAATTTTTTAAAAACATTATTATAAAAATAGTAAAAATATATCTAGGACTTTCTCTAGTGTTGTTGTGGGTATTGTGGGGTCAGTTCTTTTTTGGATAGTTCCTTGGTGTGGCTTGTATTTCTCAAGATCTAAAGGCCCCTTCCTATGTAGTCAGTACTAACCATAGGGTTTTAATCTATTACACCTTTCACTACAAAGGTGTTTTAGCTTTTTTTGTTTGCTGATCTCTTCAGTTTCTGATTACCTCCCTGACACAAAGGGGGCGGTGGTGGACACTTTTTTTAGGCTCACTTGTTCAGTCGCACTGTGGGGAGGGAGGGATGCTGCAAACAAATAACACTGGCGTGTGCTCGCAGTGCCTCAGCCACAATGGGCCTGCCCCCACTCACGGCGCATGTACCTTCCCTCCCCACACTGCTCAGGCTCTAGTTTGCTCCAGAGAACCATCGGAGTCTGGCCCTCAGCTGCATGCACCTCCCAGGTGTAAGCCGCTTGGGTTCAGGCACTCAAGTAATCCTCAGAGGTGCAGACTAGGTTGGGCCTGCACTTTGTGCCCTTCCCAGGTTTGAGCAGCAGGTGATGAGGTGTTTGGCAAGTGCAGTCACTGTGACTTATCGCCTCCCCTGTCCCTGCAGCTTGGTTTTCTGAGTGTACAACCAGCGCACCTTCTCAGGCAGATGTTGACCATCCAGAACCCCAAGAAGTCTTAGTTAGCAAAGAAGCTCACTTACAGTTTTGTAGGTAATGTCTCTCTGGGGCTGCGATTGGGCCCTTCCAGCTCTGGCTGCCTGTCACCAGAGGGGGATGGTCTGCAGCCAGCTATCTCTGTTCAGCCCTTTGTTCTGTGTGTGGGCCTGGTGGTGTCTTAGGTTAGGGCTGGCTTTTCACGTGGTAGTTATCCCACAGTCTGATTTGCTAGCCCAAGTTAGTTCGCTTAGATTGCCCTTGGAGCATACAGGCCAGATCCTTACTCTAAGCAATGCAGCCTGCGCCTCCTAGCCCAGCCTCCACTTGCTTGTGGTGGGTGCAGTCATCTGTGCTGCTTCTCCACTGGGGGAGTTACCATTGTGCTCATTATCTGTGTATTTTAATTATTTATTTATTTTTCCTCCCTGTTATGTTGCCCTCTGTGCTTCCAAGGCTCACCACAGACTTGGCAGTAAGAACGTTTCCTGGGGATGGAGCTCCATCCCTACCTCTTTTGTTTCTTTTTTTGTCTTTTATATTTTTTTCTACCTCCTTTCGAAGACCCTGGGCTGCTTTTCTGGGTGCCTGATGTCCTCTGCTGGCATTCAGAAGTTCTTTTACACATCGTTCAAATGTTCTTTTGATGAATTTGTGGGGAAGAAAGTGGTTTCTCCATCCTATTCCTCCGCCATCTTTTGTACCCAATATTTTGTAACTTTAACACAGGTTTATCTGGTGGCTCAGATGGTAAAGAAGCTGCCTGCAAAGAGGGACATCCAGGTTCAATTCCTGAGTAGGGAAGATTTACCTGGAGAAAATAATGGCTACCCACTCCAGTATTCTTGCCTACATTTGCCATATGAGGCTTTTACTTGAATAAACATCAATAAAGCTTTCTCACGATAGGGTTATATTTTCTCCTCCTGTCTGAAAGTAGTTTGGTAGAGGGAAATTTGGTAAGTAAATATAGTTTTCATTCTAGCCTTGACTGTTACCAAGGAACTGTGCCATCTTCAGTAAATTGTCTAACATCTCTGGGCCTCAGTTTCTTCATCTATGAAAATCAGTGTAACAGTCTCTATCTTATCTTGTTCCTGAGTTAATTGTAATATCCAAAGGAGATAATTTCTCCAAAAGCATGCATTATAAATATAAGTTATGATTATTATAGGTTGTCCTCAACTTTTGAACTGGCTGCATCCCCAAAATTTTTTACTGTGTTTTGGAGATACAAATTTATCACTAATATGGAAGGGAAAAATTCTTGCCCTAACTATCCCCACAAGGATGTTATAATGATTAAATGAGATACTGGGTATGAAAGTATTTAATAAGCGTTAAAGTTCTATTGCAAGCACATGGTTTTTGTTTAATTTGTTTGTTTTTGTTCCCAGAATTGGGGGAAAAAAGCCCGGTGTGTAAGCTGGTTGTTTGCACTCTAGGGAGTATTTCCTATAGAAACCAGGCTGTTAGTGGTGATTAGAGTCCTAATCCAGTCCATCAGCTCACTGATTTCTCAATCTACCTATTCTCCCTAGGTGATACCATCACACATATAGCTTCAGCCACCACTTATATACTTATTATTACCAAATATTTATCTACAGCTCAGATCTCTCCCTTGACGTCAAATCTGTATTTCTGTCTGCTGGGACTTTCTACCTGGTTATTATCCTACAGACAGTTCAACCTTAATATGTCCAAAAAATGAACTCTTTTTCACTCTGCTTCTACTTTCTTTCCATTCCAATTCCCTTCTCAGGACACCAAAGAAGTCCTCCTTCTGTATTTTTCAATGAACTGAATTGCAACTGAATTCCTCTTTCTCATTCCCTTTCCCTGCCTAAGAGGTTAGCAATAAATCCTGGAACTTCTTTCATTTCTATCTCTGAAACACTATGTCATATCCATCTACCTTCTCCACATCTAGTTAGTTCAGGTACTTAACATTTCATTCTGCTGTCCAATTGATCTAAATATGGCATCCTCTGTCCAGCTGCCTTAAATGACTTCCCATTAGCAAAAGTGTAAGGTCTCTTCTCCTGAAAATGACATGGTAAGTATTTTATGAGTTGTTTCCTTCTTTCCTATACAGCCTCACATTCTGTCACTTTTCTGAATATATCATGTTGTTTTCTAATTCATTTTATACATTCATGCTCTTTTTTTATTATTATTCACGCTATTTATTTGTTGATCCTTCTGTCCATAATGCCCCTTTCCACTCACTTGACAGGCAAATCCCTACTTATCCCTCCAGATTCAATATCAACATTTACCTCCTCCCTAAACTTATTTTGACTCTCTTGATTCTTAAAGCAAAGATGATTGATTACTCTTTAATGTTAACATAGAACAAGGAAATTCTTATCATTATTTTCTGATTTTCATATCCTGGGAATCTGTGATTTCCTTGAGTGAAAAGACTTTCTTGATTACCATTCATCCTTAGGACCCACCTAAGTAGCTGGGACAGAGTTTATAGCTGGTGGCTCAGACCTAGGTTTGATCTCTGGGTTGAGAAGATTCCCTGGAGAAGGAAATGGCAACCAACTCCGTACTGTTGCCTGGAAAAGTCCATGGACAGAGGAGCCTGGTAAGCAATAGTCCATGGGTCGCAAAGAGTCAGACATAACTCAGCGACTTCAACTATGCATAGTAGATATTTTTATTTTAACTTAAATTAAAAATAATATACAGCATTGTTTCAATGCAAGAGTGACCATAAAATTTCAACGTTAGAAGTTAGAAGTATAACTTCGTCCCAACCTTGACATAAGACTGAGAATTCCCAAGACTCCACTTCCAATAGTAATAGTGAGTAGCTTTCTTGTTAAATAGGTGAAGGAGTGCCATTAAGCGAGCCAAAAGAGCAAATATACCAAGGCACACACTGATGTGATCTTTTTTCATCTAAAGTGTAAAAGTCATCTCTAAAAATCAGTCATTTTTGGTGTTTTAAACTGGAAAATAAAAATAAGAAGTTTGAGGAGTATTTAGATTTGGATCACAGAATCAAAGTGGCTGCCACAATCACTATTGGCTATTAGGTGAGACTGGATTGATGTCTATATTCTATGGTTATGACTGAAATTATATTTTGGTCTCAGGTGAGGGTTTATCCACTCATTCGCATAATAAATATTTACTGAGTGACTTTTATGTCCAACTTACATTCTAGTAGATGATTCTGTAGCTTCCCTGGTGGCCAAACAGTAAAGAATTTCCCTGCAATGCAGGAGACCTGGGTCTGATTCCTAGGTCAGGAAGATCCCCTGGAGAAAGTAATGGCTACCCACTCCAGTATTCTTGCCTGGAGTATTCCATAGACAGAGGAACCTGGTAGGTATGCAGTCCATGGGGTCACAAAGAGTCAGACATGACTGAGCAACTAACATTTTCACTTTACAGCAAAGAAGATAGAAAAGAAATCTTCCTTCATGTAACACATATTTCAAGCATAAGGAGTAAAGGATGGAAACAGATATAAAAGCTCCCAAATTATTCCCTAGTGTCCACAGACATCATGCAACACCAGAAAATAATTCTCTTCTCTTTGAAACAGCTATGGTTCAGTTCGTTCAGTTCAGTCTCTCCAAAAGAAAATGAAGAGGCATTAATAGTATCATAGTCAAGCACTTGGATTTTGGCATTTTTCTGGATTCCTGGCCCTCCATCATTTATTAACTTTTGTGGATAGTCACTTTATCTCTCCAAATTTTAAATTTCTCTTTAATAAAATCCAGGGACCAATACCTGACCAGTTTGTTGCAAGAATTCAATAAAATAATGCTAATATTTGAAAGGAAAGAGTTTTTTATATTTTTTAACCTATTTATTTTTCCATTGAAGGACAATTGCTTTACAGAATTTTGTTGTTTTCTTTCAGACATCAACATGAATCAGCCATTCAGTTTCAGCTCAGTTCAGTCACTCAGTCATGCCCAACTCTTTGCAACCCCATGAATCGCAGCACACCAGGCCTCCCTGTTCATCACCATCTCCTGGAGTTCACTCAGACTCACATCCATCGAGTCCATGATGCCAAGCCATAGGTGTACATATATGTCCCTTCCCTCTTGAATCTCCCCCCCACCTCCCTATCCATTCCACCCCTCTAGGTTGATACAGAGCCCCTGTTTGAGTTCCCTGAGACATATAGCAAATTCCCATTGGCCGTCTATTTTACATATGTTATAGGCTTATAATGGAGAAGGCAATGGCAGCCCACTCCAGTACTCTTGCCTGGAAAATCTCATGAATGGAGGAGGCTGGTAGGCTGCAGTCCATGGGGTAACTAAGAATCGGACATGACTGAGTGACTTCACTTTCACTTTTCACTTTCATGCATTGGAGAAAGAAATGGCAACGCACTCCAATGTTTTGGCCTTGAGAATCCTAGGGACAGGGGATCCTGGTGGGCTGCCATTTATGGGATGGCACAGAGTTGGACATGACTGAAGCGACTTAGCAGCAACAGCAGCAGCATAGGCTTATAAGGCTTTGACATTTTGTCAAATGGGCCAACCATATGACATTCAGTTCAGTTCAGTTCAGGCACTCAGTCGTGTCTGACTCTTTGCGACCCATGAATTCCATCTCACCAGGCCTCCCTCTCCATCACCAACTCCCAGACTACTCACACTCACATCCATCGAGTCGGTGACGCCATTCAGCCATCTCATCCTCTGTCATCACCTTCTCCTCCTGACCCCTACCCCTTCCAGCATTAGAGTCTTTTCCAGTGATTCAACACTTCACATAAGGTGGCCAAAGTATTGGAGTTTCAGCTTTAGCATCATTCCTTCCAAAGAACACACAGGACTGATTTCTTTTAGAATGGACTGGTTGGATCTCCTTGTAGTCCAAGGGACTCTCAAATCTTCTCCAACACCACAATTCAAAAGCATCAATTCTTTGGTGCTCAGCTTTCTTCACAGTCCAACACTCACATCCATACATGACCACTGGAAAAATCATAGCCTTGGCTAGACTGACCTTTGTTGGCAAAGTAATATCTCTGCTTTTTAATACTCTGTCTAAGTTGGTCATAACTTTCTTTCCAAGATTTAAGTGTCTTTTAATTTCATGGCTGCAGTCACCATCTGCAGTAATTT
Source organism: Madoqua kirkii (assembly GCA_006408675.1). Taxonomy (NCBI): domain Eukaryota; kingdom Metazoa; phylum Chordata; class Mammalia; order Artiodactyla; family Bovidae; genus Madoqua; species Madoqua kirkii. The sequence goes on along the minus strand of SJYC01133700.1, from coordinate 4,686 downwards.
TGGAGTCCCAAAAAATAAAGTCTGCCAGTCTTTCCACTGTTTCTCCATCCATTTGCCATGAAGTGATGGGACCAGATACCATTATCTTAGTTTTCTGAATGTTGAACTTTAAACCAACTTTTTCACTCTCTTCTTTCACTTTCATCAAGAGGCTTTTTAGTTCTTCACTTTCTCCATAAGGGTGGTGTCATACATGTATCCAAGGTTATTGATATTTCTCCCAGCAATCTTGATTCCAATCCAGCGTTTCTCATGATGTACTCTGCATATAAGTTAAATAAGCAGGGTGACAGGATGCAGCCTTGACATACTCCTTTTCCTATTTGGAACCAGTCCGTTGTTCCATGTCCAGTTCTAACTGTTGCTTCCTGACCTGCATACAGATTTCTCAAGAGGCAGGTCAGGTGGTCTGGTATTCCCATCTCTTTCAAAATTTTCCACAGTTTATTGTTATCCACATAGTCAAAGGCTTTGGTATAATCAATAAAGCAGAAATGGATGTGTTTCTGGAACTCTCTTGCTTTTTCCATGATCCAACGGATGTTGGCAATTTTATCTCTGGTTCCTCTGCCTTTTCTAAAAACAGCTTGAACATATGGAAGTTCATCGTTCATGTATTGTTGAAGCCTGGCTTGGAGAATTTTGAGCATTACTTTACTACCGTGTGAGATGAGTGCAATTGTGTGGTAGTTTGAGCATTCTTTGGCATTGCCTTTCTTTGGGATTGGAATGAAAACTGACATTTTCCAGTCCTGTGACCACTGCTGAGCTTTCCAAATTTGCTGGCATATTAAGTGCAGCACTTTCACAGCATCATCTTTTAGGATTTGAAATAGCTCAACTGGCATTCCATCACCTCTACTAGCTTTGTTCATAGTGATGCTTCCTAAGGCCCACTTGACTTCACATTCCAATGTCTGGCTCTAGGTGAGTGATCACACCACTGTGATTATCTGAGTCATGAAGATCTTTTTTTGCATAGTTCTGTGTGTTCTTGCCACCTCTTCTTAATATCTTCTGCTTCCGTTAGGTCCAGACCATTTCTGTCCTTTATTTTACTCATCTTCCCATGATATTTTCCCTTGGTAGCTCTAATTTTCTTGGAAAGATCTCTAGTCTTTCCCATTCTATTGTTTTCTTCTATTTCTTTGCACTGATCATTGAGGAATGCTTTCTGACTAAATGGATAAAGAACAAGACCTACGTTTATGCTGTCTAAAAGAGACCAACTTCATATCTAGAAACTCATATATACAGAGTAAAAATGAAGGGACTTAAAAAGTTATTTCTCACTTACATCAGTGGACATATCATCCAGGCAGAAAACACAAGCCTTAAATGACACATTAGACCAGATGTACTTAACTTATATTTATAAAGCATTCCATGCAAAAGCAGCATTATATACATTCTTTTCAAGTGCACATGGAACATTCTCTGGAATACACCAGATGTCGGGCCACAGTGCAAGCCTCAATACATTTAATAAAACTGAGACCATCAAGCATCTTTTCTGACACCTATATTATGATATTAGAAATCCCCTGCAAGAGAAAAAACTGAAAGAAAAAAAAAAAACTTCAAACACACAGGGGGAAAACAATATGTTACTAGACAGCCAATGGATCACTGAAGAACTCAAATAAGCATTCAAAAAAATATCTAAAGATAAATGAAAATGTAAACATGGTAATTCCTATCTTATGAAAGGCAACAAAAGCAATTATAAGAGGGATGTTTACAGTGATAAAATCTTACCTCAGGAGGCCTGAAAATTCTCAAGTAAATAGCCTGCTGCTGCTGCTGCTGCTGCTAAGTCGCGTCAGTCGTGTTTGACTCTGTGCGACCCTATAGACGGCAGTCCACCAGGCTCCCCCATCCCTGGGATTCTCCAGGCAAGAGCACTAGAGTGGGCTGCTGCTTTCTTCTCCAATGGATGAAAGTGAAAACTGAAAGTGAAATCGTTCAGTTATGTCCAACTCTTAGCGACTTCATGGACTGCAGCCTACAAGGCTCCTCCGTCCATGGGATTTTCCAGGCAAGAGTACTGGAGTGGGTTGCCATTGCCTTCTCCGAAATTTGGCACAGTGTCTGCTATATGATACTCAGTGAATTTAGAAGTTTACCTCTTTCTGATTTAATCTCACATCATGAAAGACTGGTGAAACAATTGAATGAAGTGCTTATTCCTTCACTGTGAATAAAATAACTCACAATATAAGAACTTCTCAATTAGGAAACTAAGACATTCTTATCCAGAGTAAATACTCCAATTTGTTGGATATTGGAGGCAGGACCAGACTTCCCTGGTGGCTCAAACGGTAAAGCGTCTGTCTACAATGCAGGAGACCCAGGTTTGAGCCCTGGGTTGGGAGGATCCCCTGGAGAAAGAAATGGCAACCCACTCCAGTACTATTGCCTGGAAAATCCCATGGACAGAGGAGCCTGGTAGACTACAGTCTATAGGGTCACAATGAGTCAGACACAACTAAGCGACTTCACTGCTCACTGGAGGCAGGACCTACCCCAACTCTCCACCACAGATGTCAACTCTTGTCCCTAGATTACAGCTAGCAATCATTCTTATTGTATATCCTTATGTATGCCTCCATGGATTGGAGATCTTTGAAAATTTGACTCAGTGCTTTGATCCGTTAAAACACGTACTCTCTGGAGTTAAGCCTGTTTCTTTTTCTGTAATATTACACACCATCTTTGGGATTCTTTATTTATAGTGCCTGTACCTCCATTTCCCAAGCACTGGGATTCAAAGTGCATGACAGTGTTGAAACAGTCTAATTTTACATTTTACTGTTTGTTTTGATCAGGATTTTGGCTGAAAACATATGTGGAATACTTGTGCAGCGATATTTACATCCAACTTTTGCAACTCTGTTATCTACATACAGCCTAAATTGAGACAGTTCTGAACAAATCCATCTAGAATCCCCTTTTCTGGGTTTGCTTTCAGCAAGTGGGAATTTTAATTTTAATTGCACTATCACACTGACTCCTTGGCCACAGATCTTTCCCAAGACAGTTTGGTTCTTTTCCAAAGCCAAAACACAAGCATTCTGAAAGCATCCTAACTATGCCCTCCAGGGAGCAACATTTCACAAAAAGAGTGAGCATAAACTCTTGGGTGGATGGGTAGTAAGAACTCATTTTGTATTTTTTGTACTCCAGTGACTTCAGGCACTTCATGCTACCTGTATTTTTCTGCTTATCAAGAAAATTGTTTTCCTGGGACGCTTACCCATAGTTGACTGTATCAATATAGAATCCTTTCACTTTTGGCACCTTCCATTCCTAGAAGGAATCTTCCTCAACCCAAATAAATGTTATGCCATTGAGTATTGGGTTCTTTTGTGCTCTGTTTCTATCATTGTAGAAAATTAAGAACTTCCTGCTTGAACAAGGATAGATTAATAATATGATTCAATGGGTAAGGAGCAGCTTTTGCATCCCCAAGGCACCATAGCAGTCTTTCACTCTTGTATTCTTCACAGAGCCTGAAGAAAACATAAAGTCTATGAGATGGATAAAGTTCAGAAAACTGCACCTTTAAGATTGGCAAACAAGTCCCAACACCACCGACAACAGCACAGTAGAATACTATCTACAGACACGTGTTCAAACTGATCATCAAATGATCCCAGTTCACCTTTTAAGCTTCCCTGAAAATTCCTCTGGCTTGGATCACAGGCTTGCCTGCAAACTGACTCTTGCAGTTACCATACTCCAGTTTGTCATCTCCTCTGTTAACCTGATAGCTGAGTCTGGCCAGCTCTCAGCTCCATTTTGGGTCTACAGCATCCTGTCCATGTTTTCCCAGAACTCCACTTAAACTTGCTTCTATTTTTTTCTTTAATACCCTCAACTAGGCAACCATTGAAAACTTTTAGGTCATTATATATTAGAGACAGGACAGGATTAAAACAAATCTCTGGAAGTTTTAGGAAATCACATGGAAGCAGAGGCAGAGAGTAAATGATCTTATATTAATCCTTCTAGATCTAATAGTATTTTAATAAGTATGTGTGTGTGTGTATTTTTCAATAAGTCCAAAAGTTTTCAGCTGCCTTGTTTGTTTTCAGAGCTCCATATTATGCTTAATACAGTCTGCTATGGATTTATAGAATGTTTTGTGAACATTTTGTCCATTTTTTAAGTCACTTATAAAATCACAGTGGCCCACATTTACTGAATTTTAGTATTTGGAGTAATTATTGTACATTTATAAAATTTACACAGGATCCTCCCATGGTAATTAGCACAGATTATCACACCCTCTTCCTGATAATGTTGCTCTGATTCCTATGACATTATCCTTCCTGGTTTTCTGCCTCACTTTCTAAAATGTCTTTCTCTGTCTCTTTTGTGACTCTTCTTTCTGTGCATATTTCTTAAATACCACTATTCTTGAGGGTTTTGTGCTTGGGCCCCATTTTTATACTGTGCTCTTGCTCTAAGTGATATCATTTATGGTACCACCAATATACAACTAACTCCTATACCCAGTCAAAAGCTCATTCCTGAGCTCCTGATTGATTAAACTACTGTCTAATGGACATCTTCAATTGTTTGTCCACAAAATATACAAGCCAAGTCAACAAGTCTAAAGTTGAATTTATTATCTCCAATTCCCATCCTAACTTGATCATTTTTCATGCCTTTTTATATCAT
>SJYC01133699.1:0-11152 GCA_006408675.1 Madoqua kirkii | reverse complement strand
TTGACACACACATATACATATAAATATATACAGAGGATTTTTTTATTATTACTAATCATTAAATAAGTTCATTTTTGTTTTTAGTTGAGTATAGGCTTTTTTTAAATGACTTTCTCTTTGCATGTTCATTCTAATTGACATGCAAAATACTGCACATATTTAAAGAGTACAGTGGGATAAATTCTGACATAATAAAACTGTGAAACCATTATTATAATCAAAACAATGAAAACTTCTAAAAGTTTCCTCATGAACTTGTATCCTTTCTTTCCACCTCTCCTTACATGCCCATGTCTCCACCACTAAATTTGTTTTATGTCAGTATGTATTAGAGCTATGGGCTGAACTCTGTCCCCTGCCAAATTTATACATTCAACTTCTATTTCTCATGACCTCAACATATGACCCTATTTGGAGACAGGGTTTTCACAGATTTAATAAAGTTAAAATTTGTGTGGGACATAACTCAATATGAGTGTTGCCTTTATAAAAGGGGGAAATTTAGACACACACATGGAGAATGACATTTGAAGATTAGATTTATATTTTAAAAAAATCAGGATGATGCTTTTACATGCCAAGAAGTGCCAAAGATTGCCACCAAACCATCAGAAGCTAGGGGAGAGACATGGAAAACATGCTTCTTCATAGCTCTCAGAAGGAATCACAGTTGACCCATGAAAAGTGTGCAGGTTAAGGATGCAAATACCATACATAGTTGAGAATTCACACGTAACTTTTGATTTCTGAAAACTTAATTACTAATAGCCTACAATTGATTGGAAGCCTTACCATGACATAAAGTCAATTAACACAGATTTTGTATGTGATAATAAAATATGCTAGAGAAAAGATAATGTTATTTTAAAAATCTTAAGGAAAAGAAAATACATTTATAGTACTATACTCTATCAATACTGTAAGTTTATATTGTCTTTATCAGATGAATCATCCATCAGGACCTACATCAATATTGACTTATAGAAAACACTGTAAAAGTTATATATAATGTTAACACTAGATATTGAAAAAGTGAAAAGATAATGCAGAAAAGAATTTCATATTCTTTTTCTTTTTAAAGTATAATGATTTCCTGGTGGCTCAGACTGTAAAGAATCTGTGTGCCAATGCAGGAGACACAGGTTCTACCCTTGGGCCAGGAAGATATCCTAGAGAAGGGAATGGCAACCCACTCCAGTATTCTTGCCTGGAGAATTCCATGGACAGAAGAGCCTAGTGGGCTACAGTCCATGGTGTCGCAAAGAGTTGGACATGACTGAGTGACTAACACTTTCACTTTAATAATAATTCATGCACTGATGACAAAAAAGCACCAGTAAGATTGCTTTATGGTAAACAGTGTGTGATTTTTACAATTGCTTCATGGTAGCCTAGCCTATGTACTAATGAATGACTCTTTATAAAATTTTTAGAGCATACAGTATTCATATTCATATACAGTATTAAAAAAATTGTCATATGTATTTTTGAAAACACATACCTCTAAGGATAGGCTGATATGCAGTTTCTCCAGTTAGAAGACAGAGAGGCATAAGGTATGGTAATGCAATTCATTGAAAGTAAATTTATAAAACAATGAGAACTAATATGTTATTAATTTTAATGTTAAATATCAGTAACCTTATACCTATATAAGGTATTCACTTCAATACAAATCTCTTTTTAAACTGAAAAAAAGATTTGATTTACAAGTTTATGCTAGTTTCAAGTGTAGAACATAGTGGTTCATATTTTTATAGATTATATTCCATTTGAAGCTACAAAATATTGGTTACAATCCCTGGGCTGTACATTACATACTTGATTTTCCTTTACTTTATACTTAGTAGCTTGTATCTCTTTATCCCTTTCCTTATCTCACCCCTCTCCCTACCAGTGTAGCAACAAGTAACCATTAGCTTGTTCTCTGTATCTATGAGTCTGTTTATGTTTTGTTATATTGATTCATTTTATTTTTTAAGATCCTAATACAACTGAAAACATACAGTTTTGTCTTTCTTTGTCTGACTTATTCAATACCCTCCATGACCATCCATCTTGTTGCAAATAGCAAAATTTTATTCTTTTTTTATGGCTGAGTAATATTTCATTGTTCCTCCTGAGGAGCTAAAGAAACTGTTGATGAAGATGAAAGAGGAGAGTGAAAAGTCTAGCTTAAAACTCAACATTCAAAAACTGAAGATCATGGCATCTGGCCCCATCACTTCATGGCAAAAGTGGAAGTAGTGACGGACTTTATTTTCTTGGGCTCCAAAATCAATGCAGAGTATGATTGCAGTCATGAAATTAAAAGACACTTGCTTCCTGGAAGAAAAGCTATGATAAACCTAGACAGCATATTAAGGGAGGTGGGAAGTAGGTTCAGAATGGGGAGACACATGCACACCCGTGGTTGACTCATGTCAATATTGCCAAAAAACACTGCAATATTGTAATTATCCTCCAATTAAAATAAACCATTAAAAAAAAAAAGCAGAGACATTACTTTGGCAGCAAAGGCCCATCCATATAGTCAAAGCTATGGTTTTACCAGTAGTCATGTATGGATGTGAAAGCTGGACTATAAAGTAGGCTGAACACTGAAGAATTGATGTTTTGAACTGTGGTGTTGAGGAAGACTCTTCAGAGCCCCTTGGACTATAAGGAGATCAAACCAGTCAAGCCTAAAGGAAATCAATCCTGAATATTTATTGGAAGGACAGATTCTGAAGGTTAAGCTCCAATACAGGGCCATGGGATGCGACGAGCTGACTCAATGGAAAAAACCCTGATTCTGGGCAAGACTGAAAGCAGGAGGAGGGGGGCAGTCCTAAGATGATGGAGAAATAGGACGGGAAGACCATTTTCTCCCCCACAAATTAATTGAAAGAACATTTGAACACTGAGCAAATTCCACAAAACAACTTATGAATGCTGTCAGAGGACATCAGGCACTCAAGAAGGCAGCCCATTGTCTTCGAAAGTAATTAAGACAACATATAAAAGATAAAAAGAGAAACAAAAGAGTTAAAAATGGAGACCCATCCCAGGAAGGAAGTCTTAAAAGAAGAGAAGTTTCCAAACACGAGAAACCCTCTTACTGGCTGGTCTGTGGGGTGTTTTGGAATCTCAGAGGGCAACATAACTGGGAAGAAAAATAAATGAAATAAGGTTCAATGCATGATACTGAATGCTTGTGGCTGGTGCACTGAGATGACCCAGAGGGATGGTATGGGGAGAGGGGTTCAGGATGGGGAACACATGTGTGCCTGTGGTAGATTCATGTTGATGTATGGCAAAACCAATATAGTATTGTAAAATAATTAGCCTCCAATTAAAATAAATAAATTTATATTTTATTTAAAATGAAAAATAAATAAATAAATAAATAAGCCCCACAGATTGTGTGCCTAATGGAAACTCCCAGCAGAGGAGTAGCCCAGATGCTCGCATCCGTCACCAGCAAGCAGGGGCTGAACAGAGAGGTACAGGCTGCATTGCTTAGGGTAAGGACTAGGCCTGAATGCTCTGAGGGTAATCTGAGAGACCTAACATGAGATAGCAACACAAACTGTGGGATAGCCAGAGAGAGAAAGAAAGAGAGAGAGAAAACTATCCTACAAAAAGACCTAACCTAACACCTCTCTGGATGTCCCTCACTGTGGATAATCTTTTCACCATTAGCTTAGATGTTTTTTTCATCAGTGCTACTCTAAGAATAAGACTGAAAACCAGAGTCAGGAAGCTTAAATCCAAAACCGGAGAACACCAGAGAACTCTTGACTCCAGGGAACATTAGTCAATAAGAATTCATCGAAAAACCTCCATATCTACACTAAAACCAAGCACCACTCAAAAGCCAACAAGTTCCAGAGCAAGACACACCAGGCAAATTCCCCAGAAATGCAGGAACACAGCTTAAGCTTCAATATACAATCTGCCCAAAGTCACACCAAACCTATAGACATCTCAAAACTCACTTGACTCTTCATTGCACACCAAAGAGGAGAAATCCAGCTCCACCCACTAGAACACCGACACAAGCTTCCCTAGTCATGAAACCTTGACAAGCCACTTGTCCAACCCCACTCACAGAGAGGAACCTCCATAATAAAGAGGAACCACAGACTGCAAAAATACAGAAAGGCCCAAACACAGAAATCTAAATAAGATGAAAAGGCAGAGAAATATTCAGCAGGTAAAGGAACATGATAAATGCCCACCAAAACAAGCAAAAGAGGAGGAGATAGGGAGTCTACATGAAAAAGAATTCAGAATAGTGATAGTGAAAATGATCCAATATCTTGAAAACAAAATGGGATTACAGATAAATACCCTGGAGATGAGGATGGAGAAGATGCAAGGAAAGTTTAACAAGGACCTAGAAGAAATAAAAAAGAGTCAATATATAATGACTAATGCAATAAATGAGATCAAAAACACTCTGGAGGGAACCAAGAGTGGAATAACCGAGGCAGAAGATAGGATAAGTGAGTTAGAAGATAGAATGGTAGAAATAAATGAAGCAGAGAGGAAAAAAGAATTAAAAGAAGTGAGGACAATCTCAGAGACCTCTGGGATAATGTTAAATGACCCAACATTAGAATCATAAGAGTCCCAGAAGAAAACAAAGGGAAAGGCAATGAGAAAATACTTGAGGAGATAATAGTGGAAAACTTCCCTAAAATGGGGAAAGAAATAGTCACTCAAGTCCAAGAAACCCAGAGAGTCCTGAACAAGATAGACCCAAGGTGAAATACCCCAAGACATATATTAATTAAATTAACAAAGATAAAACACAAAGAACAAATATGAAAAGTAGCAAAGGAAAAACTAAAAATAATGCACAAGGGATTCCTATAGGGATAGCAGCTGATTTTTCTTTAGAAATTCTTCAGGCCAGAAGGGAATGGCAGGACATATTTAAAGTGATGAAAGAGAAAAACCTACAGCCCAGATTACCAAGGATCTCATTCAAATATGAAGGATAAATCAAAAGCTTTACAGACAAGCAAAAGCTGAGAGAATTCAGCACCACCAAACCAGCTCTTCAACAAATATTAAAAGATCTTTTCTAGGCAGGAAACACAGAAACAGTGTATAAACTCAAAGCCAAAACAATAAAGTAAGTGGCAACGGGATCATACTTATCAATAATTACCTTATATGTAAATGGGTTTAATGCCTCAACCAAAGACAAAGTCTAGCTGAATGGATACAAAAATAAGACCTCTATATATGTTGTCTACAAGAGACCCACCACAAAACAAGGGAAACATACAGACTGAAACTGAAGAGCTGGAGAAAGATATTTCACGCGAATAGAGGCCAAAGAAAGCAGGGGTAGCAATAATCATATCAGATAAAATAGACTTTAAAATAATGGCTGTGAAAAGAGGCAAAGAAGGATAACACACAATGATCAAACATCAATCCAAGAAGATATAACAATTATAAATATATATGCATCCAACATAGGAGCGCCACAATATTAAGGCAAATGCTAACAAGTATGAAAGGGGAAATTAACAATAACACAATAATAGAGGGGGACTTTAATACCCCACTCACACCTATGGATAGATCAACTAAACAGAAATTTAACAAGGAAACACAAACTTTAAATGATACAATAGACTAGTTAGACTTAATTGATATCTATAGGACATTTTATCCCAAACCAATGAATTTCAGCTTTTTCTCAAGTGCACAAGGAACCTTCTCCAGGATAAATCACATCTTGGGCCATGAATCTAGCCTTGGTAAATTCAAAAAAATCGAAATCATTACAAGCATCTTTTCTGATCACAATGCAGTAAGATTAGATCTCAATTACCGGAGAAAAATTATTTTAAAAAATTCAACATATGGAGGTTGAACAACATGCTTGTGAATAACCAACAAATCAAAGAAGAAATCAAAGAAGAAAGCAAAATATACATAGAAACGAGTGAAAATGAAAACACAACAACCCCAAACCTATGGGATTCAGGAAAAGCAGTGTTAAGGGTAAATTTCATAGCAATACAAGCTTAGCTCAAGCAACAAGAAAAAAAATCAAACAAATAACCTAACTTTACACCTAAAGCAACTAGAAAAAGAAGTGAATAATCCCAGAGTTAGTAAAAGGAAATAAATCATAGAAATTAGGGCAAAATAAATGAAAAAGAGACAAAGGAGACCCTAGAAACAATCAACAAAGCTAAAAGCTGCTACTTTGAGAAGATAAATAAAATAGACAAACCATTAGTCAGACTCATGAAGAAAATAAGGGAGAAAAATTAAATCAAAAAAATTAGAAATGAAAATGGATAAATCAGAAAAGACAACACAGAAATACAAAAGATCATAAAAGACTTGTATCAGCAACTATATGCCAATAAAATTGACAACTTGGAAGAAATGGACAAATTCTTAGAAAAATATAACTTTCTGAAACTGAACCAAGAAGAAATAGATAATCTTAACAGATTCATCACAAGCCCTGAAATTGAAGCTGTAATCAGAAATCTTTGAACACACAAAAGCCCAGGACCAGACGACTTCACAGCTGAATTCTTCCAAAATTTTAGAGAAGAACTAATGCATATCCTATTCAAACTCTTCCAGAACGTTGCAGAGGAATATAAACTTCCTAACTCATTCTATGAGGCCACCATCACTCTAATACCAAACCTGACAAAGATGCCACAAAAAAGAAAGAAAGAAAACTAGAGGCCAATATCATTGATGACCATAGATGCAGAAATCCTTAACAAAATTCTAGCAAACAGAAGCCAGTGACATATTAAAAAGATCATACATCATGACCAAGTGGGCTTTATCTCAGGGATGCAAGGATTCTTTAATATCCATAAATCAATCAATGTAATAGACCATATTAACAAATTGGAAGATAAAATCCATATGATTATTGCAATAGATGCAGAGAAAGCCTTTGACAAAATTCAACATCCATTTATGATCAAAACCCTCCTGAAAGCAGCCATAGAAGGAACATACCTCAACATAATAAAAGCCATATATGAAAAACCCACAGCAAACATTATCCTCAAAGGTGAAAAATTGAAAGCATTTCCTCTAAAGTCAGGAACAAGACAAGGGTACCCACTCTCACCATTACTATTTAACATAGGTTTGGAAGGTTTACCCACAGCAATCAGAGCAGAAAAAGAAATAAAAGGAATCCAGATTGGATAAGAAGTAAAAGTTCACTGTTTGCAGAAGACATAATCCTCTACAGAGAAAACCCTGACAATTCCACCAGAAAGTTACTAGAGCTAATCAGTGAATATAGTAAAGTTGCAGGATATAAAATTAACACCCAGAAATCTCTTCCATTCCTATACACTAACAATGAGAAAACAGAGACAATTCTATTCACCATTGCAATGAGAAGAATAAAATACTTAGGAATATATCTACCTAAAGAAACCAAAGACCTATACATAGAAAACTATAAAACACTGGTGAAGGATATCAAAGAGGACACTAAAAAATGGATAAATATACCATGTTCATGGATCAGAAGAATCAATATAGTGAACATGAGTATACTACCCAAAGCAATGTATAGATTCAATGCAATCCCTATCAAGCTACCAATGGTATTTTTCAGAGAACTAGAACAAATAATTTCACAATTTGTATGGAAATACAAAAACCCTCAAATAGCCAAAGCAACCTTTAGAAAGAATGGAACTGGATGAGTCAACCTGCCTGACTTCAGGCTATACTACAAAGCTACTGTCATCAAGACAGTATGGTACCAGACAGAAATATAGATCAATGGAACAAAATAGAAAGCCCAGAGATAAATCCATGCAACTATGGACATCTTATCTTTGACAAAGGAGGCAAGGATATACAATGGAGAAAAAACTATCTCTTGAACAAGTGGTCCTGGGAAAACTGGTCAACAACTTGTAAAAGAATTAAACTAGAACATTTGCTAACAGCATACACAAAAGCAAATTCAAAATGGATTAAAGATCTAAACATAAGACCAAAAACTATAAAACTCCAAGAGGAAAACATATGCAAAACACTCTCTGACATAAATCACAGCAGGATCCTCTATGACCCACCTCCCAGAATAATGGAAATAAAAACAAAAATAAACAAAAAGGACTGAATTAAACTTTAAAGCTTTTGCGCAACGAAGGAAACTATAAGCAAGATGAAATGATGACCTTCAGAATGGGAGAAAATAATAGCAAACAAAGAAACTGACAAAGAGTTAATCTCAAAAATATACGAGACCCATGCAGCTCAATTCCAGAAAATTAAATGACCCAATAAAAAAATGGGCCAAAGAATTAAATAGACATTTCTCTAAAGAAGACATATTGGGAAAACTGGTCAACAACTTGTAAAAGAATTAAACTAGAACATTTGCTAACAGCATACACAAAAGCAAATTCAAAATGGATTAAAGATCTAAACATAAGACCAAAAACTATAAAACTCCAAGAGGAAAACATATGCAAAACACTCTCTGACATAAATCACAGCAGGATCCTCTATGACCCACCTCCCAGAATAATGGAAATAAAAACAAAAATAAACAAAAAGGACTGAATTAAACTTTAAAGCTTTTGCGCAACGAAGGAAACTATAAGCAAGATGAAATGATGACCTTCAGAATGGGAGAAAATAATAGCAAACAAAGAAACTGACAAAGAGTTAATCTCAAAAATATACGAGACCCATGCAGCTCAATTCCAGAAAATTAAATGACCCAATAAAAAAATGGGCCAAAGAATTAAATAGACATTTCTCTAAAGAAGACATATAGATGGCTAACAAACACATGAACAGATGCTCAACATCACTCATTATCAGAGAAATGCAAATCAAATCCACAATGAGTTACCATGTCACACCAGTCAGAATGGCTGGAATCCAAAAGTCTACAAGCAATAAATGCTGGAAAGGGTGTGGAGAGAAGGAAATCCTCTGACACTGTTGGTGGGAATGCAAACTAGTATAGCCACTATGGAGAACAGTGTGGAAATTCCTTAAAAAACTGGAAACAGAACTGTCATACCACTCAGCAATCCCACTGCTGGGCATACACACCAAGAAAACCAGAATGGAAAGAGACACATGTACTCCAATGTTCATCGCAGCACTATTTATAATAGCCAGGACATGGAAGCAACCTAGATGTCCATCAGCAGACAAATGGATAAGAAAGCTATGGTACATATACACAATGGAATATTACTCAGCCATGAAAAAAGAATACATTTGAGCCAGTTCTGCGGAGGTGGATGACACTGGAGCATATTATACAGAGTGAAGTAAGCCAGAAAGAAAATCACCAATATAGTATACTAGTGCATATATATGAAATTTAGAAAGATGGTAATGATGATCCTATATGCGAGACAGCAAAAGAGACACAGATGTATAGAACAGTCTTTTGCACCCTGTGGGAGAAGGTGAGGGTTGGATAATTTGAGAGAATAGCATTGAAACATGTGTATTATAATATGTGAAACAGATCACCAGTCCAGGTTTGATGCATGATACATGGTGCTCAGGGCTGGTGCATTGGGATGACCCAGAAGGATGGGATAGGGAGGGAGGTAGGAGAGGGGTTCAGGATGGGAAACACATGTATACCCATGGCTGATTCATATCAATGTATGGCAAAAATCACTACAATATTGTAAAGTAATTAACCTCCAATTAAAATAAATAACTTTTTTAAAAAATTTTTAAAAAGCAGGAGGAGTAAGGGATGACAGAGGTATGACAGATGGTTGGATGGCATCACCATCCAGATGATGGGTGACAGATGATTGCATGTTGGGCAAGATTGAACACAGCAGGAGAAGGGGATGACAGGAGATGACAGATCGTTGGATAGCATTACCAACTCAATGGATATAACTTGAGCAAACTCTGGGAGATGGTGATGGACAGGGTAGCCTGGTGTGCTGCAGTCTATGGGGTTGTAAAGAGTCGGACATGGCTGAGCTACTGAGCAACAAATATTTCATTGTATATTTATACTGTATCTTTATTCATTCACCTATTGATGGGCACCTCAGTTTCTTTGATATCTTGGTCATTTTAAATATTATTAATATGAGAATTGTGGTGAATGTATCTTTTTAAATTAATATTTTAATTTTCTTTCAATATATATCTAGATGAGGAACTGCTGGGTCATATGGTAGTTCTCCTTTAAATATTTTAAAGACCTTTCACAGTGCTTTTCCATGGTGGCTATGCCAATTCATATTCCCATCGACAGTGAAATCAGGTTCCGTTTTCTCCACATCTTCACCAGCATTTATTGTTTGTTGTCCTTTGGATAATAATCCTTATGGCAACTGTGAATTTTGATTTTTATTTCCCTGATGAAGAGTGATTTTGAGCATTGATTTATGTGACTGGACCATCTGTATACCTTCTATGTAAAGATGTGTATAAGAGACAGACTGTAATTTCATCACCTCCACTAGCCTTGTTCCTAATGAAGCTTCCTAAAGGCCCACTTGACTTCACAATCTAGGATGTTTGGTTCTAGGCGAATGATCACACCATCGTTATTTTCTGAGTCATTATAATCTTTTTTGTATAGTTATTCTGTGTGTTCTTGCCACCTCTTCTTAATATCTTCTGCTTCTGTAAGGTTCATAACATTTCTGTCCTTTATTGTGCCCATCTTGGCATGAAATGTTGCCTTGGTATGTCTAATTTTCTTGAAAAGATCTCTAGTCTTTTCCATTCTACTGTTTTCCTCTATTTCTTTGAAGTGCTCATTTAAGACAGCTTTCTTATCTCTCCTTGCTATTCTCTGGAACTCCACATGCAGTTGGTATATCTTTCTTTTTCTCCTTTGCCTTTTGCTTCTCTTCTTTTATGAACTATTTGTAAGACCTCCTCAGATAAATATAGATTAAAAATACTCATGAAAATGTTAGGAAATCAAGCAATGCAATATGCCACAGTAACAAAATGAAGGATAACTATTACATGGTCATTTCAACAGGTGCATAAAAAGTATTTGACAAAATGTAATGCCAATTCATAAGAAAAACTCTCAAGCAAGTTCATACAGAGGGAACATATATAAACATTTGTCATTCATGACAAATCTACAACTAACATCATACTCAAAGTTTAAAAACTGAAA
>SJYC01133698.1:0-10034 GCA_006408675.1 Madoqua kirkii | reverse complement strand
CTTTTGTGTCAAATGGAAACTATAACAAGCTTGTCAAAACTGAAAGCAAGAATTTTTCCCCAAAGGAAAAAAAAAAGTTTCCACTTACTTTAATATCATATTCATGGTCTCATTTCTGTCTTTACCTTGAAATGGCAGAGTACCAGTAAGCATTTCAAACTAAAACACATAAAAACAAAATAACACAAGTTTAGCACAACTTGGAATATACAATGAAATTCTTTAGGAAAAAAATTGAGATTTGTAAAATGTGATCATCAAATCATGCAGGATCTATATGATAGCAATCAAAAAGGACCAGAAAACTAGGTCACTTAAAGAAATACACCTCTGGTACCCCACAATACATAGCCTAAATGAGAGATGACACATAGCAAATGAAACCAACCATTATTTCAGTCATAATTTGGCTAAATTTCCAAAACCAAAGCAATGTGGAAATAGACACAAGGTGTGCATGCTCAGTCGTGTTTAACTCTTTGCAAGCCCAGGGACTGGAACCTGCCAGGCTTCTCTGTCCATAGGATTCTCTAAGCAAGAATACTGGAGTGGGTTGCCATTTCCCCTCCAGGGGATCTTCCTGACCCAGGGACCAAACCTTTGTCTCCTGCAGCTCCTGCATTAGCAAGTGGATTCTTTATCATTGAGCCATCTGGGAAGCCCCAAACATGAGGCATTATCTTTCAAAACAAAGATAAGCTTTTAAAGAAAACATTTAACAATGAAAGAAACGTGAAAATATGCACTGAGCCATTTCAATTTGTACATGGCATAACGAAAATATTTTCCCTAAAGAGAGTTAACTGCAATGGAGATAACTAGAACATTAAAGAATGGTATTTTAAAAAGTAATTCTACTGGGAAAGTAAAGATCTGAAAATGAAGCTCGTTAAAGAGAAAAGTTTTTATACCCCTAATATTTAGATTTTAAGCTGAGATTCAATCATGGGTTTGGCCTCAGTCCTCTGTTGATACTGAACTTAAAACTGCTACTGCTAAGTCACTTCAGTTGCGTCCAACTCTGTGCGACCCCATAGACAGCAGCCCACCAGGCTCCCCAGTCCCTGGGATTCTCCAAGCAAGAACACTGGAGTGGGCTGCCATTTCCTTCTCCAATGTATGAAGGTAAAAATTGAAAGTGAAATCTCTCAGTCATGTCCAACTCTTGGCGACCCCATGGACTGCAGCCTACCAGTCTCCTCCATCCATGGGATTTTCCAGGCAAGAGTACTGGAGTGGGGTGCCACTGCCTTCTCCGAACTTAAAACCTTAGCTAGCTTATCCATTCAACTTTCCTCTTGACGACTGATGACTCAAAATTGGTTCCAATTTCAATCTCCTTCAATCCCCAGCTTTTCCTTCCAAATCTATAGTAATGTTTCTCAACTGAAGACTGAAGAGATATGAGTAGGAGTCATAGAAAGGGAATGAAGAAGCAAAATATGGTGTATGGGAATCATCTCTCTCAAGTTCCAGTCCCCTGTCTCCAAACCTAAAGTAATGGTTCTGTCCCAGGAACTGGAAGATTAAGAGGTGGAAATGGAAAGAACAAAAAGAGAAAGAGAAGGACAGTATATTGGAATCACACCTTTCCCTCAAAAAAACTATATACTGGCTGGCAGAGTGTTTGTTTGTTGTTTTTGTTTCTTTCTTCTTTGTTTTTTTAAGGTCTTAAGTCTTAAACAGAATGGTAGTAGATGTGTATAAGAGACAGGTGTATGGGAATCATCTCTCTCAAGTTCCAGTCCCCTGTCTCCAAACCTAAAGTAATGGTTCTGTCCCAGGAACTGGAAGATTAAGAGGTGGAAATGGAAAGAACAAAAAGAGAAAGAGAAGGACAGTATATTGGAATCACACCTTTCCCTCAAAAAAACTATATACTGGCTGGCAGAGTGTTTGTTTGTTGTTTTTGTTTCTTTCTTCTTTGTTTTTTTAAGGTCTTCAGATGCTCTCTCCATTGCCTCTCCTAATTCATTACTATCAAGGGGTTAAATACAAACCCAGAGTAATCTATGCAACATGTTAAAAATAAGTTATTTCCTCACTTTCAAAATCAGCTATGCTTCCCAACTATCTTTTCTACTGAACTATCTTTCTTTCAATCCCCTAAAGTTTTAAAGGTGTCTTTGTCTTTAATCCTTTCCCTCTGCTTTATCTGTGAGATTTAATCTGCTACTAAGGTCAGTCATTTCTTCCTTTGAAATGTCTTGAAGATTTCCTTTTTTTATTTTGTAATCTTACAACTGCCTTGCAAGGAGAACTTCTTGGTCTTCCTACTTTTATTTTCCTCCATTTGCAATCCATATACATAATGCCACCAAGGCTAGTATTAAGACACAATTTTTCTCTAACTACCATTCTGTTTAAGACTTTACAAAAGTTTACACTCAGAGAATAGCTTACAAATGCTCATAGGCTTATAGCTTCATTTCCTCCACCTTCACCCTCATTCTCTACTACCACTTTAGTTAAACTAGTTCTCCAGATTTTTCCTAATATTATCACAATATCATCCTTGAGACACAGTTATCTGAATTTTATTCATCCTTCAGGGCTTAATTTAAGTTCTGTCTCCTCTGCTTTCCCTGTATCAACTTGAATGCATTCTTGTTTGAACTCCTAAGGTACTTCCGGACAATTTACGTAGCTATTACGTGTGTTTCCCCAACCAGATGGCATGCCTTCTTAGGCCAAGAAAATGTCAAATACTGTACTTCCAGACTGTTCCCAATCCATTGCCCTTATCAAATGTCAGGCTTATAATAGCCACTTAATATACTGATAAATCATATAGTAATTCACTATATGATAAATCACAGAGTGATAATTAGGTAAAAATGGATTATCAAGTTTCTAAAGCAAACTGTATTGCATTCAATAGCTATTCATTTATCACCCTACTTAACACTACAAACTCTACTTACTCTGGCACTGTTTATTAAAAGGACTGACTATTTTTTCCCCCATGAAGTTGCTTTTACACCTTTGTCAGAAATCAGCTGGCAATACATACCCAGTTCTGTTATCAGTTCAGTCACTCAGTTGTGTTCTCCTCTTTGCAACTTCATGGACTGTAGTGCACCAAGATTCCCTGTCCATTACCAACTCCTAGAGCTTGCTCAACTTTATGTCGATCAAGTCAGTGTTGCCTTCCAACCATCTCCTCTTTCATCCCCTTCTCTTCCTACCTTCAAATTTTCCCAGCATCAGGGTCTTTTCCAGTGAGTCATTTCTTTGCATCAGGTGTCCAAATTATTAGAGTTTCAGCTTCATTGGCAGTCCTTTCCTTGACTATTCAGGGTTGCTTTCTTTAGAATTGACTGGTTGAATCTCCGTGCAGTTCAAGGGACTCTCAAGAGTCTTCTCCAACACCTCCATTGAAAAGTGTCAAATTTTGGTCCTCAGCTTTTTTATGGTCCAACTCTCACATGCATACATGACTCTTGAAAAAAATATAGATTTGACTGGATGAACCTTTGTCAACAAAGTAATATCTCTGGTTTTTAATATGATATCTAGAGTTGTCATAGCTTTTTTTCCAAGGAGCAAGTATCTTTTAATTCATGGCTGCAGTCACCATCTACAGTGATTTTGGCTTCAACAGTATGTGAACTGAAAGCTTCCAGGTGTTCAAGCTGGATTTAGAAAAGACAGAGGAACCTGAGATCAAATTGCCAATATCTGTTGGATCATAGAAAAGGCAAGAGAATTCTGGGAAAACATCTATTTCTGCTTCATTGACTATGCTAAAGCCTTTGTGTGGATCACAACAAACTGCGGAAAATTCTGAAAGAGATGGGAATACCAGGCCACCTGACCTGCCTCCTGAGAAATCTGCATTCAGGTCAAAAAGTAGCAATTAGAACCAGACATGAAACAATGGGCTGGTTCCAAATTGGGAAAGGAGTACATCAAGGCTGTATATTGTCACCTTGCTTATTTATCTTATATGCAGAGTATATTATGCATAATGTCTCTCAGGATAAATCACAAGTTGGAATCAAGACTGCAGGGAGAAATATCAATAACCTCAGATATGCAGGTGGTACCACCCTATTATGGCAGAGAGCAAAGAAGAACTAAAATCCTGGCTTAAAACTCAACATTCAAAAAATGAAGAACATGGCATCTGGTCCTATCACTTCATGGAATATAGATGGGGAAACAATGGAAACAGTGAGCGACTTTATTTTCTCAGGCTCCAAAATCACTGCAGATGGTGACTGCAGCCATGAAATTAAAAGACGCTTGCTCCTTGGAAGAAAAGCTATGACAAATCTAGACACCGTATTTAAAAGCAGAGACATTTCTTTGTCGACCATTGTCAAAGCTCTGGTTTTTCCAGAAGTCATGTATGGATGGGAGAGCTGGACCTTAAGGAAGGTTGAGAGCCAAAAAAGTGATGCTTTTGAACTGTGGTATTGGAGAAGACTCCTGAAAGGCTCTTGGACTGCAAGGAAATCAAACCAGTCAGTCCTAATGGAAATCAAACCTGAATATTCATTGCAAAGACTGATGCTGAAGCTGAAGCTCCAGTACCTGGCCACCTCATGCAAAGAGCTGACTTATTAGAAAAGACCCTTATGTGGAAAGATTGAAGGTAGGAGAACGGGATGACAGAGGATGAGATGGTTGGACAGCATCATCAACTCGATGGACATGAGTTTGAGCAAGCTCCAGGAAATGGTGAAGGACATGGAAGCCTGGAGTGCTGTAGTCTGTGGTGTCCTCAAGAGTCGGACATGACTGAGCAGCTTGAAAAAACTCTTGAAATTTGCTTGTAGAATGGGAAAGATTGCAGATTGTACGTTATTGTGAAAAGGTGGAAGGTAGATTATCTGGAATTGGGAGTTCTAATACTGTAGGTGAACAGGAGTATCTCATAACACATGTGATATGCTGATGTTCATGTATATATTTCTGCTTGGCTCAGTTTAACTAGGTACAGTTTTCTAGTGTTTCACCCAGAGTTTCTTGTGGATAAAATTGCACATAAACCAACCTGAAAAATTAAATTCATGTTAGTCACCAAGCAAATTCTAGTGTTAAATATTAGTTTTATCACAAAATAGTACAGCAAAGGACCTTTGTGGAGTGGTGTAAATCTCTGAAAGGTAACAGTAAGAAGATGTGTATAAGAGACAGTTGTTAAAGATGTCAATTCTCCCAAAATTGATCTATAGAGTCAATGAAACATTAATAAAAATCTCAGCAAGATGTTTTTTATAAAAATCAACAAGCTGAATTTAAAATTTATATAAAAAGACAAAGGAAATAGAAAAGCCAAAATATGTGGGGGAAAAAAAAGGAAATTCAAGGAATTGTACTACCTGACTTCAATACTTACTATAAAACTATAGTAATCAAGACAGTGTTGTACTGGAGAATTGACATACATACTTAGTTCTGCTATGATGCTTGTCTTAAAAATGCAAATTTGTTCCAATATAATTTATATCTTACTGTTACCTTTCAGAGATTTACACCACTCCACAAAGGTCCTTTGCTGTACTATTTTGTGATAAAACTAATATTTAACACTAGAATTTGCTTGGTGACTAACATGAATTTAATTTTTCAGGTTGGTTTATGTGCAATTTTATCCACAAGAAACTCTGGGTGAAACACTAGAAAACTGTACCTAGTTAAACTGAGCCAAGCAGAAATATATACATGAACATCAGCATATCACATGTGTTATGAGATACTCCTGTTCACCTACAGTATTAGAACTCCCAATTCCAGATAATCTACCTTCCACCTTTTCACAATAACGTACAATCTGCAATCTTTCCCATTCTACAAGCAAATTTCAAGAGTTTTTTCAAGCTGCTCAGTCATGTCCGACTCTTGAGGACACCACAGACTACAGCACTCCAGGCTTCCATGTCCTTCACCATTTCCTGGAGCTTGCTCAAACTCATGTCCATCGAGTTGATGATGCTGTCCAACCATCTCATCCTCTGTCATCCCGTTCTCCTACCTTCAATCTTTCCACATAAGGGTCTTTTCTAATAAGTCAGCTCTTTGCATGAGGTGGCCAGGTACTGGAGCTTCAGCTTCAGCATCAGTCTTTGCAATGAATATTCAGGTTTGATTTCCATTAGGACTGACTGGTTTGATTTCCTTGCAGTCCAAGAGCCTTTCAGGAGTCTTCTCCAATACCACAGTTTGCAGATGATCCAAAGCCTGTCTCTTATACACATCTCTTCAATCTTTCCACATAAGGGTCTTTTCTAATAAGTCAGCTCTTTGCATGAGGTGGCCAGGTACTGGAGCTTCAGCTTCAGCATCAGTCTTTGCAATGAATATTCAGGTTTGATTTCCATTAGGACTGACTGGTTTGATTTCCTTGCAGTCCAAGAGCCTTTCAGGAGTCTTCTCCAATACCACAGTTCAAAAGCATCACTTTTTTGGCTCTCAACCTTCCTTAAGGTCCAGCTCTCCCATCCATACATGACTTCTGGAAAAACCAGAGCTTTGACAATGGTCGACAAAGAAATGTCTCTGCTTTTAAATACGGTGTCTAGATTTGTCATAGCTTTTCTTCCAAGGAGCAAGCGTCTTTTAATTTCATGGCTGCAGTCACCATCTGCAGTGATTTTGGAGCCTGAGAAAATAAAGTCGCTCACTGTTTCCATTGTTTCCCCATCTATATTCCATGAAGTGATAGGACCAGATGCCATGTTCTTCATTTTTTGAATGTTGAGTTTTAAGCCAGGATTTTAGTTCTTCTTTGCTCTCTGCCATAATAGGGTGGTACCACCTGCATATCTGAGGTTATTGATATTTCTCCCTGCAGTCTTGATTCCAACTTGTGATTTATCCTGAGAGACATTATGCATAATATACTCTGCATATAAGATAAATAAGCAAGGTGACAATATACAGCCTTGATGTACTCCTTTCCCAATTTGGAACCAGCCCATTGTTTCATGTCTGGTTCTAATTGCTACTTTTTGACCTGAATGCAGATTTCTCAGGAGGCAGGTCAGGTGGCCTGGTATTCCCATCTCTTTCAGAATTTTCCGCAGTTTGTTGTGATCCACACAAAGGCTTTAGCATAGTCAATGAAGCAGAAATAGATGTTTTCCCAGAATTCTCTTGCCTTTTCTATGATCCAACAGATATTGGCAATTTGATCTCAGGTTCCTCTGTCTTTTCTAAATCCAGCTTGAACACCTGGAAGCTTTCAGTTCACATACTGTTGAAGCCAAAATCACTGTAGATGGTGACTGCAGCCATGAATTAAAAGATACTTGCTCCTTGGAAAAAAAGCTATGACAACTCTAGATATCATATTAAAAACCAGAGATATTACTTTGTTGACAAAGGTTCATCCAGTCAAATCTATATTTTTTTCAAGAGTCATGTATGCATGTGAGAGTTGGACCATAAAAAAGCTGAGGACCAAAATTTGACACTTTTCAATGGAGGTGTTGGAGAAGACTCTTGAGAGTCCCTTGAACTGCACGGAGATTCAACCAGTCAATTCTAAAGAAAGCAACCCTGAATAGTCAAGGAAAGGACTGCCAATGAAGCTGAAACTCTAATAATTTGGACACCTGATGCAAAGAAATGACTCACTGGAAAAGACCCTGATGCTGGGAAAATTTGAAGGTAGGAAGAGAAGGGGATGACAGAGGAGATGGTTGGAAGGCAACACTGACTTGATCGACATAAAGTTGAGCAAGCTCTAGGAGTTGGTAATGGACAGGGAATCTTGGTGCACTACAGTCCATGAAGTTGCAAAGAGGAGAACACAACTGAGTGACTGAACTGATAACAGAACTGGGTATGTATTGCCAGCTGATTTCTGACAAAGGTGTAAAAGCAACTTCATGGGGGAAAAAATAGTCAGTCCTTTTAATAAACAGTGCCAGAGTAACAGGGTATCAACATATAAAAGTCTGCTTAAAGGCAGAAACTGGAGAAGAACTAAAGAGCCCCTTGAGAGTATGAAAGAGAAGAGTGAGAAAGCTGATTTGAAATTCAACATTCAAAAAACTCAGATCATGGAACACAAACCTATGGAAACCATGGCAGATTCTATTTGTTTGGGCTACAAAATCACTGTGGATGGTGATTGCAGCCATGAAATTAAAAGATGCTTGCTCCTTGGAAGGAAAGCTTTGACAAACCTAGACAGCGTATTAAAAAGCAGAGACATCACTTTGCTGTCAAGAGTCTGTATAGTCAAAGCTATGGTTTTTCCAGTGTCATGTATGGATGTGAGAGTTGGACCATAAAGAAGGCTGAGTGCTGAAGAATTGATGCTTTTGAACTGTGGTGGAGAATACTCTTGAAAGTCCACTGGACTGCAAAGAGACCAAGCCAGTCAATCCTAAAGGAAATCAATCCTGAATATTCATTGGAAGGATTGGGTGTTGAAGCTCCAATACTTTGGCCACCTGTTGTGAAAAGCTGACTCATTTGGAAAAGACCCTGATGAAAGATTGAAGACCAAAGGAGAAGTGGGAGGCAGAGAACAAGATGGTTAGATAACATCACAAACTCAATGGACACAAATTTGAGCGACCTCTGGGACACAGTGGAGGACAGAGGAGCCTGGTGAGTTGTAGTCCATGAGGTTGCAAAGAGTCAGACACAACTCAGTGACTGAAAACAACAACACAAAAATCCATCCTCTACCATAAATAAACATTAACTCAAAGTGAATCATAGAACTAAGTGTAAAACTTAAAACTGTAAAATTTTTAAAAAGAAATATAGGAGAAAATCTTTGTGATGTTCAATTAGGCAAAGATTTCTTAGATACAACATCAAAAGTATAATCTATAAAAGAAAAAAGCTGATAACTGGATTTTATCAAAGTCAAAACGTGCTCTTCAAAATCTACTGCTGAGAAAATTAAAAAGAAGCTATAGGCTGGGAGAAAACATGTGAAAATCATATATTATACAAAGTACTTGTACTCAGGGTATATTTTTAAAATCTCAGAAGTCAATAATAAGAAGACAAATTATCCAATTTTATAACAGGCAAAAATTCTGAACAGATACTTCTACCAAGAAACACATGAAAGATGCTCAATGTCATCACTGATTAGGGAAATGCAAATTAAAATCACAATGAGATATTACCATATGCCTTTTAGAGGAGGTAAAGTTAAAAACACTAACCATGTAATGGCAAGGATGCAGAGGTGGCAGAGCTGTCAGACATCACTGATAGATACGCAAAATGATATGACTACTTTGGAAAACAGTTTGGAGGCTTCTCATTAAGTTAAACATACACTTCCCATATGACCAACTAATCCCACTACTTCGGTAATTACTGAATGGAAATAAAAATTTATGTTCACATAAAACCTGTACAGAAACATTTATAGTGGCTTTATTTGCCACTGTCTAATGCCCCTTAATTGGGGACTGGATAAGCGATCCATGGTACCATCATAAAATGGAATACAACTCAGCAATAAGAAAATTTATTGATACACACAACAATATATATGAATCTCAAATGTACTATACTAAGTAAATAAAGCCAGATTCCAAATATTTTATACTGTCTTCCTCTATTTATTTCATTTTGTGGAAAAGCCAAAACTACAGAGCCAGAAAGCAGATCGGTGGTTGTCAAGGGGTAAAGGGAAAACTAATTTATAATGTTAAATTCTAGGAGGTGAGATAACTGTCTTCTATCTTGATGCTGGTGGTAGTTATAAGACTGTATTTTCTCAAAGCTTGCAGAACTGTACACAGAAACATAATTAAAAAAACCTTTTCTACTTTGAGGCAACTGTAGGTTCACATGCAACTATATGAAATACTACAGAAATCCTATTTACACTTAAGCTAGTTCCCCCCATGCTAATATCTTACAAAACTATGTTACGACATTACAACCACAATAATGACAATGATGCACTCAAGATATGAATTTCATTATCACAAGAATTTGAACAATATGCTTTAATCTATGTAAATTATATATTCTATAAATGAAAAAGTTATAAATCCCATATTTTTATTGTAAAATAAAAAAAATTACTACTTAATTTTAAG
>SJYC01133696.1:0-30418 GCA_006408675.1 Madoqua kirkii | reverse complement strand
ACAAGGAAAATGCATTGGTTAGCTCAAGGTTTGAGAAAAGGTAAGTTCAGGTGAAACCAGGTGTTGTCATGGCAACACAGAATTTTAAAAGAAACCTCCGCTGAAATTTGTACAGACAAGGGGAAAAAATCTGACTCTCTAGTGTGTTTCCTCATGCCACTTAGAGAGAGAAAAGATGTCTGACACTTGCAGCCTATTTCCTCTGTTTGGAGACCTCTTGCCTTCCTGCCTGTTACCACCTCACCATGTATTTTCAACATGCACCCCCCGCCTTTATTTTTGTACACTTCCTTACTTTATGTTTTAAAAAGAGGTTCCAGACTCATGTGGTCCATTCCCTATGCCAGTCCTGGCATTTCTTCATGGAGCTCTGGTTCCTTCTAGTGGAGAAATGTCCAGAGACCAAGGGACAGTGCCACTGGGCTGAAGCTGTATTCAGTTATTCTCAGGTGAGAGAACTAGGGAATATATATAAGTGAAAACATATATACTCATACCTGTTAAGAACGATATATTCATATCTACTTAATTTCTACATCTCATCTTTTGTGCTACTGTTATTACTTTTACATATGCTATAAAACCAAAGTGTATTTGATACCTTTTCAGGTTTTAGGGTTTTGCTTACCTTTAGAGCAATTAAAAATTTTAAAAAAAATACTTATTTTTCTGCATTATTGCCAGCAGTCAGTATTATCAGATATTTTGGTTTTACCATACAAATAAATGTGTAATGGTATCTCACTGGTGCTTTAATTTGAATTTCTGTAATGACACATAATACTTTGCATCTTTTAACATGCATACTTGCATACATGTTTCATCTTTGAAATATGTGCTCAAATCTTTTACTCTGTTAAATTGTGGGGTTTTTTTTTTTTGAGTTTTAAGAGTTATTTCTATATTCTGGTGATGAATCCTTTAATAGGTAAATAGATTTCAAATATTTTCTCTTAGTTTGTTGTTGGACTTTTTCAGAACAAATCTTTTTCATTTCGATAAAATCCAATTACCTTTTTTTTTTCTTTCTTTCTCAGGGATAACACATTTTGATTGTGTGTCTAGAATGGATCTTCACTTGTGCCCTTGTGCCCTGGGGGCCAAAAGGCTTGCTGTTTTTCTCTCAGAGATGAAGGGTTTCATTTCCTAGGGGAGTGGGGCTCCTCCTAAATCCTCTCCTCAGGACTCCATTGTGCCTTCCCTACCCTACCCACCCGAGGCAGGGTGTGATCTCCCACCTTACCCACCACCTTTCTTGTGAGACCTGATGCAGGTGCAAGGAGAAGAACCTGGGAATGTGAGCAAATTCCCCTTCTGTCTGTGGCAGCAAAGGGGGATTATTCTCTCACCGTAATCCACATTCAGCCTCTGCGAATTTGTTACAAACTTTAACTGGATTCTTAAATAATGAAAGTATTAGTCTCTCAGTCATGTCTAACTCGTTGCCACCCTACGGACTGTAGCCTGCCAGGCTCCTCCGTCCATGGGATTCTCCAGGCAAGAACACTGGAGTGGGTAGCCATCCCCTTCTCCAGGGGAGCTTCCCGACCCAGGGATCAATCTTAGGTCTCCTGCACTACAGGCAGATTCAAGCATGAGCCAACTTACATGCTTGTAAGCAGCCTGTGTCTCATCCCCGCATACACTCTGCAGTTGAGACAGTCTTGTGGCCTACACTTTTAGAGGGACTTGATTTTCATTAGAAATCAAGAAAGCTGTTTGTCCTGTGACTTCAGCTTTCTGGTGTATTAAAAATTCAGTAAATTCCTCAAGCAATAAACCAAATGTGCAATGTGTGCATTTGTGTACATACATGTGAAAGTGAAGAGAGGCAAGTTGCCATTTTATTCTAATGAGTAAAGTTACAAACGACCTGACGTGCCTCTTGAAAAATCTGTATGCAGGTCAGGAAGCAACAGTTAGAACTGGACATGGAACAACAAACTGGTTACAAATAGGAAAAGGAGTACATCAAGGCTGTATATTGTCACCCTGCTTCTTTAAGTTATATGCAGAGCACACCATGAGAAACGCTGGGCTGGAAGAAACACAAGTTGGAATCAAGATTGCCAGGAGAAATATCAGTCACCTCAGATATGCAGATGACACCACCCTTATGGCAGAAAGTGAAGAAGAACTAAAGAGCCTCTTGATGAAAGTGAAAGAAGAGAGTGAAAAAGTTAGCTTAAAACTCAACATTCAGAAATGAAGATCATGGCATCTGGTCCCATTACTTCATGGCAAATAGATGGGGAAACAATGGAAAAAGTGGCTAACTTTATTTTGGGGGGCTCTAATATCACTATTAGTTTATCTAAACCTCATAACTTTATCACTTCATGGCAAATAGATGGGGAAACAGTGGAAATAATGGCTGATTTTATTTTTCTGGGCTCCAAAATCACTGCAGATGGTGACTGCAGCCATAAAATTAAAAGACACTTACTCCTTGGAAGGAAAGTTATGACCAACCTAGATAGCATATTCAAAAGCAGAGGCATTACTTTGTCAGCAAAGGTTCATCTAGTCAAGGCTATGGTTTTTCCAGTGGTCATGTATGGATGTGAAAGTTGGACTGTGAAGACAGTTGAGTGCCGAAGAATTGATGCTTTTGAACTGTGGTGTTGGACAAGACTGTTGAGAGTCCCTTGGACTGCAAGGAGATCCAATCAGTGCTGGGTGTTCATTGGAAGGACTGATGTTGAAGCTGAAAGTCCAATACTTTGGCCACCTGATGTGAAGAGCTGACTAATTGGAAAAGACCCTGATGCTGGGAAAGATTGAAGGCAGGAGGAGAAGGGGATGACAGAGGATGAGATGGTTGGATGGCATCACTGACTCAGTGGATATGGGTGTGGATGGGCTCCAGAAGTTGGTGATGGACAAGGAGGCCTGATGTGCTGTGATACGTGGGGTTGCAAAGAGTTGGACACAACTGAGCGACTGAACTGAACTGAATTGGACTGCATGGAGATCCAACTAATCCATCCTAAAGGAGATCAGTCCTGGGTGTTCATTGGAAGGACTGATGTTGAAGCTGAAACTCCAATACTTTGGCCACCCAATGCAAAAAGCTGACTCATTGGAAAAGACACTGATGCTGATAAAGATTGAGGGTGGGAGAAGGGGACGACAGAGGATGAGATGGCTGGATGGCATCACCGACTCAATGGAGATGAGTTTAAGTAAGCTCCAGGAGTTGGTGATGGACAGGGAGGCCTGTTGTGCTGCAGTCCATGGGTCGCAGACAGCTGGACACAACTGAGCAACTGAACTGAACTAACTGAAAGTTACAAAGAGGTTAATGAAGACTTTCTAAAACCCTAAAACAATTTAGACCAATTTCATAATTCATACACTGGCTTTTTTATATTAGATGCCAGTGAGCATGAGACATAAAATTACAGAACCATATGAAGCTTGTAAAGAGGACAGGAATGTATATCATATGTAAGTTACTGTTGGAAGAAATTTCAGATTACCTATCCTTTATCCTGTGTTATTAAAGATTAACAATTTTAAACATAAACTCAGAACACTATCATCTGGGAATCCCACCTCTACTCTTCCATACTCTAAATGGACAAACAACAATATCTTATGGATTCAGCTCTTCAAATAGTTCAGGGTGCTTTTGGTATTCTGCCCCATAGCATAAGTTTTCTGGCCTTGCTCAAGCTAATTACTGAAATAATGTCTCCCTCCAAAAACAAATTGAAAAATAAAGGCAAAAAATAATCCCTCAAGAAATGAAAAGGAAGCATCAAGATTATGGGATATCACCCTGAAAATGCAGCCAACTATACCATCATCATAACATGGTCTGTGGACAGCAGCAGAGTGATGACCGTAAACTACTAACCTGCCAACTGGACAACTTGCCAAGAAGAGTGAACCACCTGAACAGGGGAAAGAGGAAAGATCAAGAGGAAGGTATGAACACTCAAGCTTCCTGTTGGAAGATGCCCTCGGGAGATGGGGAGTGGCACTGACTCATGTTCAGGGATTCACGCCCTGCTTACAGTGATGCAGGAAACCCAGCTTCCCTGGGTTGGGAAGATCCCTGGGGAAAGGAATGGCAGCACACTCCAGTATTCTTGGTTAAAGAATTCTGTGGTTGGAGGAACCTGGTGGGCCACCGTCCATGGGCCTCAAAGCGTCACACACAACTGTGCGACTAACAAACACTTTCACACGCTTTACAGTGTTAGCCTGGTACAACACATTCCTCTGGCTTAAAATAAGGTTTTCATCAGATCTACTCTAAGAGCTTTCAACTCTTTACTGTGAAAAACTCCATATTTCGGAGAAAGTCCTCAGTTTGAATCATTGAAATGGAGACCCCTTACTGAGTTTATGTCTAATCTTTCTATCCAAAGCTTTATTCCCTTGCTTGAACCCCTGCAAACAAACCCTTACTTCACTGCACCCACTCCCTGGCAGAGTTTGGCTTTCTGTGGTGAGGGCACAAGAGCTCTTGCTTGATGACATCATGAGAGGAAAATAAGCATCTTGCAAAATTTCAACTTAAAATAACAAACAGCACAGAAAGTTATTGGGTTGACCAGAAAGTTCAGTTGGGGTTTTTGTAACATCTTACAGAAACCGCAAATGAACATTTTTGCCAACTCAATATTTTGACTGACTAGGACCATGCAACAGTTTATCCAGGATGATGTAGACCCATGCACAAAATTCAAACTCATCCAAAAAAAAGGAAGTTCATTTTTTGCCCTCTTAAGTAACATTTACAGAATTTATGAAATTTGCTTCTTGTTTTTCCACTTTCATTCTTATCAATCCTGTTTCTCCCTTTCTCTCTGTTTGCCTCTCTCAAGATTAAAACTTTCCTATGAAAAAAAGAGATTCCTTTTTGTCTAACTCCATCATTTTTTCTAAACTCACCTACATTTCAAACCCTCTCTGCAGCCTATCAGTAAACTCATTATTAACCACAAATTAATCTTTTCCACTGCTGACTTCATCCACTGTTCTTCCTTTTTAAGAATAAAGATTCCTTGGTTTTCTTTTCCTTCCAGTTCCACAGATTCTCAGCTCTCTGCCTCTTTCACATGCCTATCCATAGATGCGGGTGTTTATAATTGGAATGAACCACTGCCTGTATTACTGCTGAGTCTCTGTGAAAACATCCTTGGAAGTCCAGACCTGGGCCCTGGAAGGCAAGAGCAGCATGGCAGAGACCGAGACTCAGTGGCTCAGACTGGCCTAGTTGAACGATGAACGCTAGGTATATTCTGCTCAACCCAAATGATTTCAGTCTTTCTACCAATCTCTTTGTTAGGGAAATAAAATTATGCTGAAAGTGTACAATTGACTTATTCAGTTCAGTTCAGTCGCTCAGTCGTGTCTGACTCACTGCGACCCCATGGACCGCAGCACGCCAGACCTCCCTGTCCATCACCAGCTCCTGGAGTTTACCCAAACTCATGTCCACTGAGTCGGTGATGCCATCCGACCATCTCATTGACTGATCAGGCTACTGTTACTTCAAATTCCACATACATAAAACCCTACAAAGACCAGGGAGCAGTTTTATTTCGCTACCAACACTGTAAACACACTCTGCTTAATCACTGCTCCCATTTTATATGTATCCCATGACTTTGGAGTCATTTTAAGGGATCAAAATCCGTGTTCAGCAAGCAACATTCATCTTCAAGGACTGAAAAACTTGATGCATTTATTGATTCTGGCTGTGCCGGGTCTTTGTGCTGCATGGGCTTTTCTCTAGTGGTGGGGGTGGGGCTACTCTCTAGTGGCCGGGCATGGGCTTATTGCAGTGGCTTCCTTTGTTGCAGAGCACAGGCTCTGGAGCACAGGCTCTGTTGTCGCGGGGAACAAGCTTAGCTACTCCATGGCAAGTTGGACCCTCCCAGACCAGGAACTGAATCCATGCCTCCTGCATTACCAGGCAGAGACTCTAAACCACTGAGCCACCAGGGAAGCCCCATTCTCAGATATAGCATTGCAGTAAATATCTACAGAGTTTGTCAGATTCAGCCTCCTTTCCTATGAAACTGTTTTATTAATGTCCACTTGCAAGACAGCTGGAATTAAGGTTGATATCTTCAACACCTTATCATCTAAATCTATCTTTGAGAATCTATCAACGTTAAGGTTTTTTTTGACAATATCAAACGTAAACTACACATTCACAAATTCCCCTTACCTAAGTAAATTTACGCTGCTTGTCATTTAAAAATCTTTTACTTTGTAACTGACCGAAGAACCTGAATGTCAGTTATAATGTCAATTATAATACTCAGAAAAAAAATGAATTTGAAAGTTCTGTCAGTGACGAGAGCTCCTGTTGTCAACTTCTATTTATATGGGAATAAATAATAGAGGGCAGGGGACTTTACAGACTCGACACTGAAACTTTTTTCTTCACTGCAGACTCAAAACAGCGTACAAAGGAAAAATGGCGAACAATCCACACGTGGGCAAATGCAGGTCACAACAAGGGAAGGCAAAGTCTATGCATACAATTTTTTTAATATATTTAAATGCTTTTTCACACACGTTAGCTTCCCTTGTAGTTCAGTCGGTAAAGAATCTGCCTGTAGTGCATGAGACCCAGGTTCAATCCTTGGGTTGGGAAGATGCCCTGAAGAAGGAAATGGCAACCCACTCCAGGATCTTTGCCTGGAAAATCTCATGGACAGAGGAGCTTGATGGGCTGCAGTCTTTGGGGTTGCAAAGAGTCAGGCATGACTAACACTTCCTTACACTTCACGCATGTTGGAGTTTGCCTAAAGTGTCTGAAACCACAGTATCAGTTAAATACACATAAATGTTATTTGCATATGACATTGAGTTGACTGTTAAATATTTTGCTTTGTATATCTTATTTGTTTATAAAATACTTGTCTAGTTCAAAGAAAAGGCTCTTTTGGAAAAGTGGATGTGGGGCAAGGCTGCCTCTAGGGCGGAAGTCAGGCAGGGAAAACCAGTTTACTGACCGTGCTTCCCTTGTGGCTCAGCTAGTAAAGAATCTGCCTGCAGTGCGGCAGTCTTGCGCTCGATCCCTGGGTCCGGAAGATCCCCAGGTAAAGGGAAAGGCTACCCATGCACTGGAGAAGGAAATGGCAACCCACTCCAGTGTTCTTGCCTGGAGAATCCCAGGGACGGGGGAGCCTGGTGGGCTGCCGTCTATGGGGTCGCACCGAGTCGGACACGACTGAAGTGACTTAGCAGCAGCACCCACTCCAGTGTTCTGGCCTGGAGAATTCCATGGACTGTATAGTCCGTGGGGTTGCAAAGAGTCGGACACGACTGAGCGCCTTTCACTGCCACTCCCCGGCAGGCGCAGGGTTCCTACTGGTTTCCACACACAGTCTTGAAAGGATGGGCACGGGCACACGCAGAGAACAGCGTGGGAGTTTGCTGGCACTCTCTGTACCTTTTGCTTGCTCGTCCCAGTTAATTCTAAAAATTCCCGTGCTGCCTTTTTGCTCCATGATGAGGACCCAAATAGAAAACATCACAGGCTCCCACGCCTTGTGCCCGTCTGTTTAGTTGGGCCAGCGGAAAGCGCGGCAGGATGTTGGAGGGAAGGACCGGGCAGGGTGAGGAAGGGACAGGCAGGTTATCTGTGGTCCAGCTCCCTCTACGAAAGTCTCTTTGGACTGGCACTGCCAACCCAAGGTCACTGCTTCTCCCAAGGTGGCGTCTCGCCACAGGGCTGTGGTCTTCCAGGGTATAGAAAATCACTCCCTCTCCTTATCTCTTCAGGTGCCAATGGCTATTTCTGGCTCCAGGCTACAACTTTCTACCACTTAAAAAATACTCCCTTTAATAAGCCATTCCTCAATTACGCAGTTTGAGGTGCGTCACTGGCTTATGCTGGAACCCGGCTGACAGACATGAAGGCAGGCAACACGTCTGCGGCAGCCCCACAGTAATATATGTAGCTTCAGTAATGCCAGGTGAGAGCACATAATAAACATTCAACTCATGAATAAAGGGAGGGGGAAACAAATATACTTACAGGACTTACATTTAAAATCAACAATGCAAAGGATGTCCGCTTTTGCAATTACACGGAAAGGCATTTAGGCTAACTGCAGTGAGGCTCTGTCTTAGGTCTCCCCTCGAACATCTCACCTAGACCTTTTGAAGAGCTTTAACTGCTCTCTCTGTTTGCATTTTAGACCTCATAGTTCTCTGTATGGCAGTCGGGTGGATTTTCTAAGAATGCTTACCATAACTGTTGCTCCCAAGTGCTTCTCAAGTTTGTAGGTAAAGACCACACTCCTGAACGCGGCACATGAAGTTTTTCATCTCCAGGTACTACCATACTTTTCTTTAATTTGTCAAATCTTTCATGTCTGCACTCAAACGCTGCTCACAAAGAACCACTTCCTTTCTCCCAGTCTTTCTTTACTCCCTGCTTGCCTTCTTGTGAGCTTGCCCACAGGCTGTTGGTTCTTTTCCCCTTCCCTTATTCTTGGCCAGAACACTTCCTATACATGCTTCCAGCCCCAAAACAAGCATCACCCATTTGAGAATTCAGTGGCCCTTTCAGGAAGCTCCTGAGCTCCACAGCACCCCATGCTTTCGCTGCTCAGGGCTCTGCAACTGACTGTTTACTTCACCACCTCCATTATTTGGCTGGAATACATAAAGTGCCCAATACCTGTCCAATGAATGAATCAACATGAAACTAACTTCTACTTGGTTCAAATCCTCTTCCCCAATCCTGATA
This sequence comes from Madoqua kirkii, assembly GCA_006408675.1. Taxonomy (NCBI): domain Eukaryota; kingdom Metazoa; phylum Chordata; class Mammalia; order Artiodactyla; family Bovidae; genus Madoqua; species Madoqua kirkii. The sequence continues at coordinate 21,690 of SJYC01133696.1, read as the reverse complement.
ACTCAAATACCCTAAAGACTCTTCACTCTGACAATAGTCTAGTATATCCCCTCCAAAATAACTTTCAGTAGAGATATCTCAGTAGAGTTCAAATACATTACGATCAAATACATTATAAAATACATTAATCAAATTTATTGGATTAATATATTAATCAAATACATCACAAAAGCATGTGAAAAGACAATATTCTAAAAGATTAGCGATCATGGAGGAAAATGAGTGAAATATAGATCAAGTAACAAAATGGAAAACTTCTTGTCTTACAGCACATTAGATGTAATAGCTCCTTATTTTCTATTTCCCATAGAAACCTGAAACTTGACATTTTTGGCCTCCCTGGTGGCTGAGAGGATAAAGCATCTGCCTGAAATGCAGGAGACCTGGGTTCGATCCCTGGATTGGGAAGATCCCTGGAGAAAGAAATGGCAACTCACTCCAGTATTTTTGCCTGGAGAATCCCATGGACAGAGGAGCCTGGCAGGCTGCAGTCCACGGGGTCGCAAAGAGTCAGACACGACTGAGCGGCTTCACACATATGAAAGCTTTGAATTAGAGATTTCGTTAGTATTGCTTCAACATAAAGTGGTTGGCTAACAGAATCAAAAAGGGGACTTGTTAGACAGTTACCAGGTTTCTCAGAGCATCAGTGTGCACATGAAGTTTTTCATCTCCAGGTACTACCATACTTTTCTTTAATTTGTCAAATCTTTCATGTCTGCACTCAAACGCTGCTCACAAAGAACCACTTCCTTTCTCCCAGTGCTTTCTTTACTCCCTGCTTGCCTTCTTGTGAGCTTGCCCACAGGCTGTTGGTTCTTTTCCCCTTCCCTTATTCTTGGCCAGAACACTTCCTATACATGCTTCCAGCCCCAAAACAAGCATCACCCATTTGAGAATTCAGTGGCCCTTTCAGGAAGCTCCTGAGCTCCACAGCACCCCATGCTTTCGCTGCTCAGGGCTCTGCAACTGACTGTTTACTTCACCACCTCCATTATTTGGCTGGAATACATAAAGTGCCCAATACCTGTCCAATGAATGAATCAACATGAAACTAACTTCTACTTGGTTCAAATCCTCTTCCCCAATCCTGATAACTCAAATACCCTAAAGACTCTTCACTCTGACAATAGTCTAGTATATCCCCTCCAAAATAACTTTCAGTAGAGATATCTCAGTAGAGTTCAAATACATTACGATCAAATACATTATAAAATACATTAATCAAATTTATTGGATTAATATATTAATCAAATACATCACAAAAGCATGTGAAAAGACAATATTCTAAAAGATTAGCGATCATGGAGGAAAATGAGTGAAATATAGATCAAGTAACAAAATGGAAAACTTCTTGTCTTACAGCACATTAGATGTAATAGCTCCTTATTTTCTATTTCCCATAGAAACCTGAAACTTGACATTTTTGGCCTCCCTGGTGGCTGAGAGGATAAAGCATCTGCCTGAAATGCAGGAGACCTGGGTTCGATCCCTGGATTGGGAAGATCCCTGGAGAAAGAAATGGCAACTCACTCCAGTATTTTTGCCTGGAGAATCCCATGGACAGAGGAGCCTGGCAGGCTGCAGTCCACGGGGTCGCAAAGAGTCAGACACGACTGAGCGGCTTCACACATATGAAAGCTTTGAATTAGAGATTTCGTTAGTATTGCTTCAACATAAAGTGGTTGGCTAACAGAATCAAAAAGGGGACTTGTTAGACAGTTACCAGGTTTCTCAGAGCATCAGTGAAAATAACAAGTGGTGCCAGCTAGGTAAGAGGGTGAAGGCAGAGATGCTCTGAAGGTCAAGGACGCTCTTGCTGCTGATCACTCTCATGCTGGGCATCACCCCTGGAGTTGAGAACTCCAGCTGTTCCCTCGGCTCTGCCCGTTAACTAAGTGTGGGGGTCTGCATACATGCTAAGATTCTGACAACAGGAGGGGCATCAAAGGAAATCAAAGCCATCACCAACCAAACGGAAACTGGAGATGTTAAGGGTGAAAACACAAAGCCACTATGTGATATTGACATAAGATTCATTTTTTAAAAGAATTTTTTTGTGTGTTCATTGATGAATGAGAAGTAAAGATGGTCATAGGGACTTTGAAATAAGCATGATGAGGGACTCAAAGACAGTGACTTTCAAATGTGGTTTGGATCACCAAAGTCCACTCATCCCAATCTAAGTTACTGTGCAAAGACTAAAAGTAAAAACTCCCCTGGGTATTTAAATTTATTATTTTAACAATTTGCTTGCAATATAAAATAGTTTAATTTCAGAGGATTTTTCTTCTATTGAAATACTTTAAGACTATTCTTCTTTCTTTTCTCCTCTGTTTGGGGGGGGAGGGGAATAGAGCTAATCCATGGGGAAGAGTAACAAATATTTGAGACACCAAAGAAATACAGCATTATAGCAACTGTTCAGAAAAGCAATCAATCAATAGCATAGGATGTATTTATTTTGTGATGTGCAAACTGGACATGGTGTGTTTTGCTGTTGTTGTTTTCCATAGCTCACAAAACATAATTGCAGAATTATAGGCTGTCTACCTAGGATGGATGTCTAATCTCAAAATAAACCGACACACAGCCTGTCCCATTTGTTTTGGTCCCTTTTAATATCAATTACAATGACTGTCAGTCTGACACAGTTTTAGCACAAAGATTATAAGATTATACCTGGTTATATATCACCCATGGAAGGAAAATCCAATGTTTCTTAGCTCTATTATGCAAGCCTTTCCATCTGCCTTCAACCTTTATAGTCTAAGGAAACGAGGCATCAGCGTGATGAGCTACAATAAAACAGCAACATTTTCTATGCATCTGATCCTCAATTATCGGTTTCATTTAGGACTCTTTGGTGATTGTAAACCAACTCACATAAACAGTCAAAAAGGAAACTGTTGATGCAACAGAACGTTGAACGTGACTCTGTATTTTGCCAAGAGAGGTGATTAAGACCCCTAATGAAGACCAAATGCTTTAAACAGTCCCCATTTTAATAAGATTACCCCTAGCTGTTAGTGCACAGGACAGGTTCTATTTTCCTGAAAGCAGACTCTGAGATAGCCTTTAGAGAAGGAGATGATGATAAAGGGGCATCATTAGAATCAACCACTGTAGAAGCGAAGGGGAGGAATCAGAACTGAGCAAAGGAAGAGGGCACCTACTGTGAAGTCCTGACTGCCTCACCAGACCTCGGAATCATCTGGAGCGAAAGTGACCCTTCAGAGCTGTCCGGCTTCAGAATAAAGCCAATGAGCCTTGATAGTTATGCCTCCATTGGTCACTGGATGTGAAATGAGCCTGGAAGGACAGGCCTCAAAGTGAGACAGCCACGTTCTTGAGAAAATCACTCAACAGGTAAGGACTGTTTGTTGCACCACCTGGGTGGTAAGTCTTCCCCCCAAAAAAGATCTGGTGGTACAGAACCCTGTCCCTGGAGACTCTCTTGGTACCACCAAGTCACATCTGCATGTGTGCTCAGGGAATAACGTCTTCAACAATCACATAGTAAGCCTCACTTCTCAAGAGAAGTGTCGAAGAGAGGAGAGAGAAACTGATGTCCGTCTGCAGCTGACACGGACCCTGACTGACCCTGATCCCCAACTCTCAGCTACCACCTCTGCTCCTCTCATTGGCTTATTTGTTGACAGGGTGGAAGAAGAGCTATCAAGGCTCATTTGCTTTGTTCTGAAGCCAGACAGCTCTGAAGGGTCACTTTCACTCCAGCTGATTCCCAAGGTCTGGTGAGGCAGCCAAGACTTCATAGTAAGGTGCCCTCTTCCTTTGCTCAGTTCTGATTCCTCCCCTTCCCTTTCACAATGATTGATTCTAATGATGCCCCTTTATCATCATCTCCTTCTCTAAATTCTATCTCAGAGTCTGCTTTCAGGAAAACAGAACCTGTTAACGTTCACCAAACCCCCATCCCAAAGGAGACAGGGTTCAAAGTTAGTATGCTGTTTTCAGCCTAGAGTTGCCATTGGTGGGGACAGAGTTGGATTACCAACTGCTGCTGCTGCTGCTGCTGCTGCTGCTGCTGCTGCTGCTGCTAAGTCACTTCAGTAGTGTCTGACTCTGTGCGAACCCATAAGTGGAAGCCCACCAGGCTCCCCCATCCCTGGGATTCTCCAGGCAAGAACACTGGAGTGGGTTGCCATTTCCTTCTCCAAAGCATGAAAGTGAAAAGTGAAAGTGAGTTTCTCAGTCGTGTCCAACCTTCAGCGACCCTGTGGACTGCAGCCTTCCAGGCTCCTCCATCTATGGGATTTTCCAGGCAAGAGTACTAGAATGGGGTGCCATTGCCTTCTCTGGGATAACCAACTAGTTAGCTTAGAAATCTCATTACAGGGTTGTGATCTATAGGGAGGGAACTTCAGGGGGCTTTCGGATACTGTAAGATAATGATCACTCAAGAAAGCAGGTTTGCCTAACCACAACATCAAGCATGCTTGCTTAGCAACAGAAGCATGAAACACGCCTCAAAACAGTAAAACAATAGTATGAGACCCAAATCCCACCCAGTGAGCTCAGTGAGTTAATGACTCCTAGGACCTGCCCTCTTCACACATTAAAAATAATAATAATAATTTATAGAAAGATGACACTTCAAAGTGAAACATCCTCATTGTACTGAGACCTGAAATATGTTTTCCATAGCACCAGGACAGTCCTGGCTTGACCATATGGAAACAAAAATACTCCCCTGCCTGACCTTGAGGAGGAGCTAATGAGGGAAGCATGAAGTCTATGCAAGAAAGAAGAAGTGGCCTTTCCGCTCTCACTTTTCTTTGATTATAAAAATGTAACTCACTTATAAAAATGTCAATACTCAGGGCTGCATCAAGCCCCACCTGCCCATCTGCAGGCCTCACAAGCATCCTGTGCTAATGAATCATTCTTATCTATCACTTTGCCTCTTGCTGAATCTTTTCTGTGCAGAGACTTTACTATAATTCTTCATTTGCAGTAAAAACTGGGCAACAGGAAGGTCAATGTCAACATTAGTCTATTTGGGTTGCCATAGCACAAGACCGCAGACCGAGTGGTCTAAACAGAAAGTTATCTTCTCACACTTGTGAAGGCTACAAGTTCAAGGTCCAACCCGGCTGATTTCCGGTGAGGGCTCTGCTCCTGGTTTGCAGATGGCTACCTGCTGGCCTCACCTGCCATGCCCTCACATGGCCTTACCTCTCTCCTCATGCAGACAGAGCTCTGCTATCTCTTCCTCTTATAAATCTGCTAGTCTTATTGGATTAGGGTTCCTCTATTATGGCTGCATTGTAACTACTTCTTGAAGTTCCCTATCTCCAAATATGTGTCACATTGAGGGGTTAGGGCTTCTACATACAAATGTGGAAGGGGGACACAATTCAGCCTGCAAGAAGGAGCACCAGTGGGTAGCTGAACAGTCGACCTGTTTCCTTAAGTATTGCCTCGCCCCAGCTGTGTATCAGAAGCCCTAGTCCTCCTGACGATCAGGACTACTGACTCCTGCCAAGATGTATCTCCACTTCTTGCCTGTGAGCATCTGAACACAAGGAATTCACAGTGCCCCGCTGGCTGGGGTAATCCATAATTCACCAGGACCCGAGAAAATTATGCTTACTTTGGGGACCCAGACATCTACCTCTCAATGTCTAGAGTGGCAGGGGCAAGAAGGATCCAGCCCCACTCAGGTCACTGCAAGCAACAGTAACTGAGAGCATCCTTGCTTTCTCTCTGTGGCTCTGCCAAAAACAAACACAGCTGAGCTCTGGCCAAAGAGATGCGAAAACGGTACTCAGTAGCTGCTGAGGGTAGGGTACAGCCTGAGCCCCATCCCCATTTATGCAGAGGGGACGCGGAGCAGAGATGATGCGGGAGGGAGAAATATGCACATACAGCAGACGTGACAGAGTCTTAGTCAATATGAATCAGCTAGTAATAGTATTTTCTTTGCATTTCCAGAACAAACAATTGGGTAAGAAATTTTATTTATGGCTTTGTGGCTTGGAGTCAGGCTGACAGGTTCCCATGAATAATTGCCCATGGAACAGTCAGTATGAATACTATACAAAAAGTAATCATAGCACAATAACATTTGTTGCATTATGTTTACGTGCCATGGACAGTATTAAGTGTCTTAACATGTACTATTTCTTTAATATTCACAAACTTTCTGTTAGGTATTTACTATATATTTGAAAATTCAAAGTCCTAAGGAGAGAAACATGGCCCAGGCTTATTTTTAAAATACACACGTACCTGCATACTTCAAACTGCACAGTCCCCAAATACATGAAGCTTTTATCTATAATGAATCAAGTGCCTAAATAAATTTTTCATAAAGTAAAAGCTCATCATATACTCTCTCATTGAGAAAAACAATGAGATTTGGAGAAACTATTAAATGACTTAGCTATAAAAGAAGATGTATTTGTTATCCTACAAAAGCTAACGTTTTGATGGAATTTACTCTGTTCATCTCACAAGAAAAACAAAATCAAAGTGTTTTCTCTTTTTCTCCAGCACCAGTCAGTGTCATCTGAAATATTCTCATAACTCTGCAAAAGCTCAATCCAGGTACTTGCACCAACCACTATCAGTTCAGTTCAGTCACTCAGTCGTGTCCAACTCTATGTAACCCCATGGACTGCAGCTCACCAGGCCTCCCTGTCCATCACCAACTCCTGGAGGTTACTAAGATTCATGTGCACTGAGTTGGTGATGCCATCCAAGAAGATCACCCTTTTTCGTCCCCTTCTTCTCCTGCCTTCAATCTTTCCCAGCAGCAGGGTCTTTACCAGTGAGTCAGTTCTTCACATCAGGTGGCCAAAGTATTGGAGTTTCAGCTTCAACATCAATGCTTCCAATGAGTATTCAGGACTGATCTCCTTTAGGATAGACTGGTTGGATCTCCTTGCAGTCCAAGGGACTCTCAAGAGTCTTCCCCAACACCACAGTTCAAAAGCATCATTTCTTCAGTGCTCAGCTTCCTTTATGGTCGAACTCTCACATCCATACATGACCACTGGAAAAACCATAGCTTTGACTAGATGGACATTTGTTAGGAAACTGATGTCTCTGCTTTTTAATATACTATCTAGGTTGGTCATAACTTTTCTTCCAAGGAGCAAGTGTCTTTTAATTTCATGGCTGCAGTCACCATCTGCTATGATTTTGGAGCCCAAAAAATAAAGTTTGTTACTATTTCCATTGTTTCCCCATCTATTGGCCATGAAGTGATGGGACCAGATGCCATGATCTTAGATTTCTGAATACCTGAGTATGTTAGTGGAGAAAAGACAGCAGGACATGATCATGGAACCATACACTGTCCCAGCCAACCTCACTATGGCTGAGGGTGACCCATCTCCTGAACCACAGCACAAATACTAATACACCATGGGATATAGTTTCTGACACAGCTTCAGTAGTTGCTTAAAGTGGATTCTATTGTCTTTGAAATCCTCTGAACTAAAGACAAAAAGGCAAAATGATAGGATACTGAAAGGGGAATCCCCCAGGTCAGTAGGTGCCCAATATACTACTGGAGATCAGTGGAGAAATAACTCCAAAAAGAAGAAAGGGATGGACCCAAAGCAAACACAATACCCTGTTGTGGATGTGACTAGTGATAAAAGCAAGGTCCGATGCTGTAAAGAGCAATATTGCATAGGAACCTGGAATGTCAGGTCCATGAATCAAGGCAAATTGGAAGTGGTTAAACAGGAGATGGCAAGACTGAACGTTGAAATTCTAGGAATCAGTGAACTAAAATAGACTGGAATGAGTGAATTTAACTCAGATGACCCTTATATCTACTATTGCAGGCAGGAATCCCTCAGAAGAAATGGAGTAGCCATCATGGTCAACAAGAGTCCAAAATGCAGTACTTGGATGCAGTCTCAAAAATGACAGGATGATCTCTGTTCGTTTTTGAAAGGCAAACCATTCAATGTCACAATAATCCAAGTCTATACTCCAACCAGTAATGTTGATGAAGCTAAAGTTGAATGGTTCTATGAAGACCTACAAGACTTTTTAGAACTAACATCCCAAAAGATGTCCTTTACATTATAGGGGACTGGAATGCAAAAGTAGGAAATCAAGAAACACCTGTAGTAACAGGCAAATTTGGCCTTGGAATGTGGAAGGAAGCAGGGCAAAGACTAATAGAGTTTTGCCAAGAAAACGCACTGGATAGAGCAAACACCCTCTTCCAACAACACAAGAGAAGACTCTACACATGGACATCACCAGATGGTCAATACCGAAATCAGACTGATTATATTCTTTGCAGCCAAAGATGGAGAAGCTCTATACTGTCAACAAAAACAAGACCAGGAGCTGACTGTGGCTCAGATCATGAACTCCTTATTGCAAAGTAAAGTAATGCTCAAAATTCTCCAAGCCAGGCTTCAGCAATACGTGAACCATGAACTTCCAGATGTACAAGCTGGTTTTAGAAAAGGCAGAGGAACCAGAGATCAAATTGCCAACATCCACTGGATCATGGAAAAAGCAAGAGAGTTCTAGAAAAACATCGATTTCTGCTTTATTGACTATGCCAAACCTTTAACTGTGTGGATCACAATAAACTGGAAAATTCTGAAAGAAATGGGAATACCAGACCACCTAATCTGCCTCTTGAGAAATCTATATGCAGGTCAGGAAGTAACAGTTAGAACTGGACATGGAGCAACAGACTGGTTTCTAGGAGATGAGGCTGCGCTGAAGCTAAGTTATGAAGTATGGAGCTGATAACTCCCGTTTCTCTGACCTCTGATCTCTGTCCACTTTCACGTTCCCCACCCCACATCCCAGAGTATACTACATACCTGCTCTCTGGGGGCCGGCCTTTTTGTTTCCTGTTCTCAAGAAAGCTGCTTTCTTCTTTCCTAGACCCTCAGTCTCCACTCAGCAAGGAACATTCTGAGCATGAAATTTAATCAAGGTCTTGTTAGTGTTCCATGGAAACTGAAGCTGCTAACCTTCCAAGGGTAGCACAATTTGACTTAAACCCTGGTCCCAGACAAACGGAACGTCTCTAGTTTGGAACTTGCAACATGGAGATTGGTGGGTGGGTGAGCATCAACTCTCAGAAAGTATTTCTGGAAGATTTTAAGTTTCCCAGAGAAGCAATGTAGTTTCCCCAAGGAACTGCAGTCTGGAGTCAGTAGGCTGAGTTCTGCCTGGGGCAAGTTACTGCTGGGAGGCTCATTTCTGCTATTTGTAAGATGGAGAGGAAACTTGCCAAGTCAAGTCACCCAAATTGTTCCCAGTGAAAATGAGATGCGAAAGTGTTTGTGAACCAAGAGGCATGTTTTCTTGCAATGAGGGGATGCTGGCAATGGTTGTGAAGTGCAAGGCGTGGGTGAGTGGGTGAGGAGTGGAAGTGGGTGCAGGTCAGAGAAGCAATGTAGTTTCCCCAAGGAACTGCAGTCTGGAGTCAGTAGGCTGAGTTCTGCCTGGGGCAAGTTACTGCTGGGAGGCTCATTTCTGCTATTTGTAAGATGGAGAGGAAACTTGCCAAGTCAAGTCACCCAAATTGTTCCCAGTGAAAATGAGATGCGAAAGTGTTTGTGAACCAAGAGGCATGTTTTCTTGCAATGAGGGGATGCTGGCAATGGTTGTGAAGTGCAAGGCGTGGGTGAGTGGGTGAGGAGTGGAAGTGGGTGCAGGTTAATCTACAGCATTCAAATAGGCTGCTGCTGGGAATCCTCACTCTCCTAATCACTTGCAGCTTGCGATTTAAGGCAGCCAACGCAGTCCCTACCTCCTGCCCTCCTTCAATCACCCCTGTTGGGCTCAGTGAGAGGCTGAGTTAGGAATGAAAAGCTGACTTTGTAGGAGTGCAAGATTATTTCTTCTTCTGTGTCCCATCCCTCCTCATTCAAAAAAGAAGCAAATAAATATTCAGAAACATTATTATGGAGAGAAGTAGCTCACCTGCTCCCAAGGAGGCAAACAGAGCAACATACCAGGGAGGCAGCTCCAAGTATAGGAAGCTGGGTTGGTGCTGCTGCCCTGGGGACCCTACGTGACTGCCTCACTTGGGCTGAGCTTAGCAAAGCCTGGACCAGCTTGGTAATTATTCAGAGACTATTAAGCACATATTGCTTGTGGATTAATTAGTTTAGAGGAAGGAAGGGATTAAGTGGTCCCTTAAGGTGATGGGAAGCTTTAAGATATGGATGGCAATTAATCTAGGCTCTCTGGTAAATTTGTAAGCACACTTAGCAAATAATTGCATCTAATTATTATGGCCATTATGGCTGGAGGTAACTGCCCCTGGTCTTAACACAAGCACCGCCACAGTCCCAAGGACGTGTAATTCACATGAAATCTTTCACATGAAATTTACATGACGTTTCTCAGTGTGAAAAGGAGGAGGGATCAGCAGGAGGAATTCAGAGAAGAAGGGAGGAAAACCCAGAGAGGGACATAATAACATCCTTGATTAAAATTCAGTACAGAAGCATAAAAAATTGAAAAAAGATTGAAATGCTGAGAAGACAGTAATAATTTAAGCCCCAGATGAAATCAGTATGCAGATACTCCATTGCAATGAACACAATGAAGCTGTATTGACTTTAGAGTTAATTTTCATCTCAGTTGAAGAAGCATTTGGTCTTTACTCAGTCATATGTGAGATGACACACACATTTTGATTCTGTTGATCCCAGGTTTCTGGAAAGCATGCCCTTACTCACTTTAAAGGATTATACTTTTTACCCTGACACTTGAGGAGTTATCTGTTGGGAAGGAGGGTAGAAAGCCTTACCAACTACATCCAGTTAATGTTAAAGGTCCTTCCAATAAGCCATCTCATTTAAGGCCATATGAAACCCAGAGAAGAGGGCTGATAAAATTGGGACATACGGTCTCTCACCATTTCCAGCCCAGGGAACAGCAATGATATATTAATACCCCTCATTTATAAACGAATTTCTCCTAAGGAAGATTTTTTGAAATTTAAAAGGCTACAATAGATGTTTTCTGATTATGAGCAAAGAAACAGCTCTGCTGAATAAAATAACTGAGCTGTATATAAAGGTGTTTGGGATATTCACTTTAATAATATGAGTGACATTAACCACAGAATGTATCAATTCCACAGACATGAGTTTGAGTAAGCTCCGGGAGTTGGTGATGGACAGGGAAGCCTGGCATGATGCAGCCCATGGGGTTGCAAAAAGTCGGACACAACTGAGTGACAGAACCACAGCATGACTTTTCTTTGGCAAATGGTTAAATAGACTTCATTGCAAACAAAATATACCGTAGGTGTATAAATAAACATATTAGTGAACAGAATGCTTTGAAACACATAGTTGTCTAAAGAAATAGAATTGGCTGGAAGAATCACTGGCAATTTATGTTTCTTGTTAGAGTTCAAAGAGGGTTGACCAAAGAGAAAAGTTAAAATTCTCTCATAAGAAAAATCAGTCAAAAGATTTGGACAACTTGCCAGATGGTCTAACTTAAAGTATTCTTATTAAAAAAGTATTCTCATTTCATAAGCATAAAGGGTGATTAGTGAGAACTTCTTCTCTGACCACCCAGAAGTACACTTTAATAATTGGAAACTGTATGCTGTTATGCCATTCCCTGAGCCATGATAGAGCTGTCTAGTAAGCTGGCCATGTGATTTCTCCTCTGAGCTCCCCAGTGTAAGTAAGATTTGACTTAATTTTATGAATCCACGGTTAGGGTACAGAATACTTTAAAAAATACTATAGCCATAAACACATTGTTTACTTTCAGTTCTTAAAAAATAATAATCCTACTGCACTTACAAAGCACAGTCATCCCTTTCTTCTCTTCCATCACTCCATGATATCTTTGTTCTACCAGATAATCAAGTTGCTTTGAGGATAGTTCCTTACAGTCATTATTGAATTTATATAATTTGTACTACAATGGGCTCCATAGTATGTATGTATTGGCTGTTTGATAAACATTTAAATTATCTGTATTTTCTCTCAATAGATAATATGTAGTAGGCTACTTGAATTGTCTCTGATAATGGCCTAGGCCACTTTCAGTTGACATTTTGCAGCCGATTTGTCCCTGCTACAGCACTTTTTTGTCCATGATGCAGTCTTTCTCCCTGGATGCAGTCTAGTATTTGACTCTGACTTGATGTATAAAGTTCATATTGGGGAAAAGGCTTTTGCTCCTCCTCCCCCTCCACAAGGGACTCTATCCTTCAGTCCAAAATTTAAAAAAGAAAGAAATAATTATAAAATAAACACAAAAGAAGTTTGGACATGAAATTTTGTATAAGAGAGGCAAGGTTGGTATTAAAAGATCCAAATGAGGTAGCAGAGAGAAAGTTCTGCTGAGGTACATCAGGAGGCAGACTACATCATGAAGAGCCTATAAGTTTAGGAGGGCAAAACCAGGGTGAGCTAATAAAAGCAGGGGGGAAGAAGGAAGGTCTGGGCCAATTATGAAAACCACACTGTTGTTGACTCTGGACATTTGGAGCAGTCACGATTTTATGTACTTAAAATAGGATGGCTATAAGCACCAATAAATCACCCACAAGCACTTGTGAGAATATTTTTCAGAAGCACAGATGTATTCTTGTAAGAGCTGAGGAAAACGACTTGAGAAATAATTTTAGAGGCAGGAAACTACAAGAATAAAACCTGAATTCAAGATTCTTTGAGACACAATATCTTCTGAAATGCAAAGAGGATATCTATTAAAACGTTTTAGTTTTTCTCATACTACTCTTATTATTTTTTAGTTTCAACAAGTCATTGCAATTAGAACCATTCAAAAACAGAACTGAGATGTGTATAAGAGACAGCTCTATACAGTCAACAAAAACAAGACCAGGAGCTGACTGTGGCTTAGATCATGAGCTCCTTATTGCCAAACTCAGACTTAAATCACAAGCACTTGTGAGAATATTTTTCAGAAGCACAGATGTATTCTTGTAAGAGCTGAGGAAAACGACTTGAGAAATAATTTTAGAGGCAGGAAACTACAAGAATAAAACCTGAATTCAAGATTCTTTGAGACACAATATCTTCTGAAATGCAAAGAGGATATCTATTAAAACGTTTTAGTTTTTCTCATACTACTCTTATTATTTTTTAGTTTCAACAAGTCATTGCAATTAGAACCATTCAAAAACAGAACTGCTAGCTTAATAATGGAATTTTATATTGGTTATATCCAACTTTTTTCCAAAAAAATAAATGAATAAATAAAATATAAAGGCATGGTAAAAAGAAGAGCTATTGATTCAAATTCTGGTTTTCATCCACTTTCTATTTTCCTACATGTTCATTTCAAACAACTTAAAAACCATGAAAAGGTGTTGATGTGTCCAGAAAACACTGAAAATATCTACCTGTGTTTTAGGAACCTAAACTCATCATGTATGACCTTCAATGAGAACACAGTTGATCCATCACAGATACACAAAATTCAGTGCATTCCTCTGTTCATTGCAAGTGAGCAGAGTGATCTCTAATTCAATATGGTGATCAAATGTTTGCATCTTCCTCCAGTTCTCATTAAAATAGAGAAGAATAAAAACAGAAGAATTAAACCCATAAACCCTAAAAGGAAAGAGAATGGGAGAAGGGCCGTAATTCAACATTAGGTTTAAAGCTTTTCTGAGAGATGGAAATGGATGAAAAACATGTAATTGAACAAATAGGACTGAGGAATCTATATTCCAAAATTAACATAAGAAGGGATGGCAGGAAAAGCTAATCTTTCAGGCAGAATCCCAAAGCCTTTTGGAGTAAAATTCATAAGTATGGAGCATGACATCATGAAAGTGAGCCAAAATTGATGAGTAGGAGGAATAGAGAGCTCCCAAAATACTTCTAGAATAAGGAACCAGTCATGTCCATACCCCTCTTCTCTCTCTCCCACATTCCTGGATGTACCAAGAGAACAGGAAAGCTCACAGCAATCCAAGGAAAGAGAAAACAGCAAAACAGTCCCTACATTAAAGAAATGTAATGCATTGCTTGGGGAGAATTCGGACCACTAGCTAGATACTGGTACCACAAAATAAAAGTTCTTTCCATTTTGGTATTCCCTTATCAAAAGACTGTATCTCTGCGATTTGAGTGCCTACTTGATCTGATCAGCCCCCATGACTAAAGAAAATATTTTGCAGAGAAAACAAGCTTACATAATAGAAAAAGCTTACATAATAAAAATTGTGTTTTGCAGAGAAAACCCAATCCACTACCTGGAAATTTCAGTTCAATACCTCCTGTTTTAAATATACACAAGTAACTTATAATCACTCAAGCATATAAAGAAAATTAGCAGCATTCAACTGGCAAAATAAATAGATAAAGCAGTCCCAGTGGATAAAGCAGTCCCAGTGGAAACAGGAAGAGAACAACTGAAAAGAAGAAACTTGAAAAAAAATCTAATTAGTACTTTCATAAAGACTTGAAGGGTGATAAAAAAAAAAAGAGAGAGGGAGAGGTCAAAGTCAGGAAACTCTCTATATAGAACAAAATGGACAGAGTGGGAAATATGTGATAAGATATAGAAGAGATATAACAATCAAGGATATAGAAAATCTGATAATATGAAGTCTGAAATGAGAAAATAGAATATAAAAGTGAAGAAACAAGCAAAATAAAACACAGGAAAATAGTACATATCTGGAAAAAGACATTAATAGTTGTATTTGAAGGGGGGTGCTGATTACACAAAGAGATGGGTGAAAACTCTCTACTCTTAAAAAGTAACCTCAGGAAAACTTAAGAACTGTCTCTTATACACATCTAGATGTGTATAAGAGACAGATAAATAGATAAAGCAGTCCCAGTGGATAAAGCAGTCCCAGTGGAAACAGGAAGAGAACAACTGAAAAGAAGAAACTTGAAAAAAAATCTAATTAGTACTTTCATAAAGACTTGAAGGGTGATAAAAAAAAAAAGAGAGAGGTCAAAGTCAGGAAACTCTCTATATAGAACAAAATGGACAGAGTGGGAAATATGTGATAAGATATAGAAGAGATATAACAAACAAGGATATATAAAATCTGATAATATGAAGTCTGAAATGAGAAAATAGAATATAAAAGTGAAGAAACAAGCAAAATAAAACACAGGAAAATAGTACATATCTGGAAAAAGACATTAATAGTTGTATTTGAAGGGGGGTGCTGATTACACAAAGAGATGGGTGAAAACTCTCTACTCTTAAAAAGTAACCTCAGGAAAACTTAAGAACATAAGAAGGAAAAAACAGCCATCTCAAACTTTACCATTGTGTTAGCAAAAAACCAAGGTCTTTTTGGTTAAATGCCCAGATCTGAGAATGGCTCATTTCCTTGCCACTCAATTCACTGATAAATGATGCTGGTCACTTGGCTTCCATCAGCTGCAATGGCTCTGAACACAATAATCCCAATGTGTAGAAAATAGAAAAGTAGGGGCATGAGGGGGATAAAGACTGAAAAGATGTGCATAAACGTTGGTTTTATGTGGAAGAAATCAAAAGATAAGAGAAGTTAAACAATTAATATATACATACAGATGTATGCCTGAGTGGTCAATCTCTCAGTTCTTTCTAACTCTTTGCAACTCCACGTACTATTGCCCACCAGGCTCTTCTATTCATGTGATTTTCCTGGCAAGAATACTGGAGTGGTTTGCAACCTACTCCTGTATTCTTGCCTGAAGAACTTCATGGACAGAGGGGCCTGGTGGGCTGCAGTCATTGCAAAGAGTCGGACACAACTGAGCAACTAATGTACATATACATATATATATATATACACTATATACTTGTATGCTTATATACTATACCTATATACTACTTATGTATAAGTATACTATATACTATACCTATATACCATATACTTGTACTATATACTTAACAGAATTTATCAATTTAATGCTTTAAATTAAAGTATTAAATTCCTGGGTAGCTCAAACAGTAAAGAATCTGCCTGCAATGCAGGAGACCTGGGTTCTATCCCTAAGTGGGGAAGATGCCCTGGAGAAGGGCATAGAAACCCACTCCCGTATTCTTGCCTGGAGAATTCCATGGACAGAGGAGCCTGTTGGGCTACAGTCCATGAGGTCGCAGAGTCAGACATGACTGAGAGACTAACACATGAAATACTTTTAAGTGTACAGTTCAGTTGCATTACTGTGTTGCACCAGTCATCTCCAGAACTTTTTTATCTTCCCAAACTGAAGTTCTCTACCCATTAACCAACAGCTCCTTATAGCCCCCTCTCTCAGCCCCTGGTAACCCCTAGCTAGGTGGTTGACTACTCTAGGTAGCTCATATAAATAAAATCATACAACATATGTCCTTCCTTGTGTGGCTTATTTCACTCAGCAGTATATTTTCAAAAATCTTTCATGCTGTAGCTTATGATAGAATTTCATTATTGTTAAGGCTGAATAATATTCCATAAAAATATGGATTTCTCATAAAGCCGCATGTCATCCTTGAGCCATGCCAATTTCTGTAACATTCCAATTTTATTGTATGTACTGCTGAAATAACATTAAAGATTTAGTCAATTGAAAAACTGAAAAATTGGCTAAAATGTAAGTGGAGAAGTGGAAGTTGAGGTCATATAGATAAGCTAAATCTTCATTTTAATAGATAGGAAAAATAATGCTTAAATTTCATAAATCAGAAAAAAGAAAACCATATCAGTAGATTGCTTAGAATCATGCATGTAACTTCCACAAGATGCAAAAGTTGAGAAAGTAAGAAGAACAAGGTCTGGCTAATTGGAGAGGGAAGAGGAGAAATAAGGGAAAGTTAGTTTAATACATCCTTCACTATACTTTTTTTTTGTTTATATATACTTTTTATTCTAATCATAAAAGTGCCTCCAACCACAGTGATACTTAATGATCAAAACTGTACCCCAGAACTTCTGACATTGAATAGTGTCTGCTTTCCTTTCAATAGATACCTTGCCCGAGGCAGTTTCTTGAGGATCTTTATTGTCATATGCATCAAGTCACATGGAAAATGATATAGGAAAGCATAAAAATAAACTGGAAAATTCTTCAAGAGATGGGAATACCAGGCCACCTAAACTGCCTCTTGAGAAATCTGTATACAGGTCAGGAGCAACAGTTAGAACTGGACATGGAACAACAGACTGGTTCCAAATAGGAAAAGGAGTACGTCAAGGCTGTATATTGTCACCCTGCTTATTTAACTTATATGCAGAGTACATCATGACAAACACTGGACTGGAAGAAACACAAGCTGGAATCAAGATTGCCAGGAGAAATGTCAATAACCTCAGATATGCAGATGACACCACCCTTATGGCAGAAAGTGAAGAGGAACTAAAAAGCCTCTTGATGAAAGTGAAAGAGGAGAGTGAAAAATTTGGCTTAAAGCTCAACATTCAGAAAACGAAGATCATGGCATCCAGTCCCATCACTTCATGGTAAATAGATGGGGAAACAGTGGAAACAGTGTCAGACTTTATTTTTTTGGGCTCCAGCATCACTGCAGATGGTGACTGCAGCCATGAAGTTAGAAGACGCTTACTCCTTGGAAGAAAAGGTATGACCAACCTAGATAGTATATTCAAAACAGAGACATTACTTTGCCGACTAAGGTCCGTCTAGTCAAGACTATGGTTTTCCCAGTGGTCATGTATGGATGTGAGAGTTGGACTGTGAAGAAGGCTTAGTGCCGAAGAATTGATGCTTTTGAACTGTGGTGTTGGAAAAGACTCGAGAGTCCCTTGGGCTGCAAGGAGATCCAACCAGTCCATTTTGAAGGAGATCAACCCTGGGATTTCTTTGGAAGGAATGATGCTAAAGCTGAAACTCCAATACTTTGGCCACCTCATGTGAAGAGTTGACTCACTGGAAAAGAGTCTGATGCTGGGAGGGACTGAGGGCAGGAGGAGAAGGGGATGACCAAGGATGAGATGGCTGGATGGCATCATGGACTCGATGGACGTGAGTCTGAGTGAACTCCAAGTGATGGTAATTAACAGGGATGCCTGGCGTGCTGCGATTTATGGGGTCGCAAAGAGTCGGACACGACTGAGCGACTGAATTGAACTGAATAATACCCTAACTCCAAAGCCTCACACTCTTTACTTATCTCCATGTTTGACTGATATTATTCCATTATATATTAAATCATTTTGTTACTATAATTACCACCTTTACTACTAGTTCCCTTTTTTAACAAAGTCTGTCTGCTTCTTTTGGCACCTGCCTTGCTATTTTCTTGGATTGTGCATGAGTTCCTTGAAAGCACACTATCATAGTTCCCCTAACTACCCCCCGAGCTTTCTCAAAGACCTTATTCAGTCTTTGAACAATCTCCACATCAGAATCAGAGCTTTCCTGAAGGTTCCAGTCAAAGGCTTCAGCAGCCAGTGACTTCTGTGGCAACCCAGTCTCCCGCTATGGCTGTGGGAATAACGCTTAGGCATCTCCCACTTTTTGATTTACCTTGGTCACTTGAAGACAGTCACACCTAGCTTTTATTTCACTTTCTGACTAATCTGAAAGGCTGAGCTCTTCTTAGCACATTGCTTCTGCCAGAAGTTTACAGTGTGGCTCTTAAATATATAAGAATGGAGCCCTGCTGTGTGGTTGCTCCTTGGGCAGCTGAGCTGAAAGCACATTCACACCAAATTTCAGCAGATGCAGAGAGCTCCATGTCCTCAAGTAGAATAGCAAACCATATAAAAGAAGTGTAGGTTCAGTTTTACATAAAAAATGGTGATGCTTCCTGTAAATAACAAGAATTTCTGACCTGCAAATAGTGTCTTCTCAATTGTAAGAATTTTTTAGCTCCTATATCTTTGTACTTTGATGTTCTTCTAATGTCAATTATCATCTTTGCTATTAATAACTTTTACAGATGCAGGAATTTGATTTGGAAAAGTGATGAAGGATGGTGATAAAATCTTCCATGTTCTGCACTTAAACCACACTTTTCAGTATTATTTCCAATTTAAGGTTCCACACTCTAGGAAGGAATGTTAGAAACTTCTACAATAAAATCAACTATGATCATGTGGTGGAAAGTCAAATTAATTAAGGAATCCTTAGATTAGCTGGGATATACAATCTAGGGAAAAAAAAGAAAAAGAAATGAACAGACAGTGTATTTTGAATGTGTATGATAAGGAGCTAGAGGCTTTTGTGTGTGTATCTGTGTGTCCATTATGCAGTACACATAAGAGCTTGAGCTCTGCAATCAAATAGAATTGGGTACAAATTCTAATTCTCCATTTATTAGTTATATGACCTCAACAAGGTCACTATAGAATTATATCTCAATCTCTCCTTGTGTAGAATAGAGACTAATAAAAATGCCTATAATCTTAGATTTTTCTGATTACAAAAGAATATAAAATTATGCAAAATTGTATTACATGCCTAATATATAGAAAAAAATGCCGCAATTCGTCATCATCATTATCACTCTTTTCTTCATGCATTATTATTATTCCAAAGGAGAAAGCAAGTACTAAGGAATGAATGTCCTAGATCAATAAAAGGGTGACTTTTTTTTTTAACAAATGAAACAACTAACCATGGGATGGAAAATTCAATGAAATAATGAGCTTCCAATGGCCATCTCATAGGAATTCTGTATTAAAAGGAGTTCCTGAATTAAGAAGCAGATTATACCTGATGATCATTAAAGTTCCTCTTACTCTTCAGATATAATGTAATGATTAAGTTCATGCAGCTCATTAGTGCTAGTAAGTTTGGGGGTGTTAATATGGTCCCAAATTGTCCTTCCTTCTATTTAATAAGGAGAGAGGGTGGCTGAGGAGTTTCCAGTTACTATTTTTGCATAGCACTGCCGAGGAAAGTTCTTTCGTGTACCCCATGAGCTGGCAGGCCTCACTTTCCTCTTCTTTTTTCTTCATGAAAGCCTCAGGAAGCAGAGACTACCTGCTCTTCCCTTCCACTCCCCCAAGAAAATGACAAAATGACATTCTTTCCCACTCTCTGTGAAATGATTTCTGTTAACAGCTCTGGAAAAATGCTGCAAAGATGTGAGTGAAGTGATGGCAGGATTTGTTGACAAGAAGGCAAAATGAGGGAATTCAGAATAAAAATCACCCACATTAGAGACTGGAGGGCTTGTGGGCTCCATCTGCTTCCCTCCCCTGGCCTGGGGTTTTCTTAGAATCATCCTGGGGGAACTCAGTCTTCTTTTAAATGACTTAATCAAGGGGGCTTCTAATAGAGTTTAATGGATCTCACTATTAGCAGATTTTTTTGATGTTCAGTCTAAAATTTTACTTTGATTAATTTAACCTGTTTCTCTTCATTAGATGATGGCAGTAATTTTGAAACAAAAGAAAGCATCCAAATTTAAAAAGAGTCATTGTGGAAATGTCTACTTAAACATATCTTATTCTTGCAGCACTATAGGTCATAATTACTCTTTAAACATCCTCTAGAGGAGTGGTAGTTGTTGTTCAGAGGCTCAGCCATTTCCAACTGTTAGTGACTCTGTGGACTGCAGAATGTCAGGCTTCCCTGGCCCTTGCTATTTCCCTGAGTTTGCTCAAACTCACATGCATTGAGTTGGTGAAGTCATCCAATCATTTTGTCCTCTGTCGTTCCCTTCTCCTCCTCCCCTCAATCTTCCCAGTATCAAGTCTTTTCCAATGTGTTGGCTCTAGGGGAATCTGGGAACGCACTTTGCCCTGATGTGCATATTTCTATTGAGGCTCTGACTAGAGAGAGCCAAAGGAAGGTCATCTGCCCTCTCAGATCAGGCCACTGTGCCTGACAGTATCTGCATAAACTCATTCTAGACCTTTCTATACTTTCTGTTTGCTTTTTACTAAAATATTTAAAGTTTTAATGTTGCTACATGAAGAAGATGAACATGAAAGGATGAATATATATGCATCTATATATATGTGTGTATATATGTACACATATAAATATATGTTGGAGGGAAACAGCTGGTATAATGTGAGATAAAAATGAACTTTGGGAACAATGACTTATGCATGGGGGTTGGCTGTCCTAGTATTGTCTTAGACAATTAACTCAAGCCTCAAACCTCCACTTCGTCTTGTAAAATGATCATAATAATTTATACATCACAGACTATCTTCATGACCATTTCCGAGATGTCTCTAACATAGTATAAGGCAGAAGTCTAGGGCTTCCCTAGAGGTCCACTAGTTAAGAATCTGCCTTACAATACAGCAACACTGGTTTGACCCCTCGTCTGGGAAGATTCTACATTCTGTGGAGCAACTAAGACATGTGTCACAACTACTGAGACTGTGCTCTAGAGCTCATGAGCCACAGTTACTGAGCCCATGCACTGCCACAACTGAAGCCCTCATACTGAGAGTATGGGCTCCACAATGAGAGAAGCCACCACAATGAGAAGCCTATACACTGCAATAAAGAGTACCTGCTTATCGCTGCAACCAGAGAAAGTCCACGTAGAGCAACAAAGAACCAGCACATTCAATGATAAATAAGTAAATCTTTTTTTTAAAAAGAGAGAAGTCTAGCACTCAATAAAGACTATAAATAATCATTCTGCTTTGATGTGAATAAGGTTATTGTAGATATAGGTTTGAGATTTATTGAAAGATTTATTGAAAATGTTTCAAAATGAACTAAAAGAAAGCAATAGCGGATAGAAAAAGATGGTGGCGGAATAGGACGGGGAGGACACTTTCTCCCTCACTACTTC
>SJYC01133694.1:0-14833 GCA_006408675.1 Madoqua kirkii | reverse complement strand
TTGGACAAGACTGAGCAACTGAACCAAACCGAAGAAGGCGCTTGGTTTCCGCTGTACATTAAGCAAGTCTGGTCCTTGTTCCTGACGGCTCTCCATGTCATTGTACCACAGTGATGTTATCGAAGAAAACATCAAGTCATATCATTCTAAAGGCAATCTTTCTTTAATCATCCATTGATGGACCAGTTTCTAACATCGAATAACTGAAGATAGAAATCAAGACCCGTCTTCCCAATGAATTGTAAAATGTCAACGATAGAGATAAGCAACAAGAAGTATGGCAACGCTTTACAGCTAGAATTTTTTTTTTTTTTTTAATTTCTGAAGCTTCTCTATTAAGATGTTCCTTTAGGGCTTCGCTGGTGGCTCCATGGTAAAGAATCCATCTGCCAACACAGAAGAAAAGAGTTTGATCCCTGGTCCAGGAAAATCCCACATAGATGGAGCGATGAAGCCATAAGCCTCATCTACTGAGCCGGAGCTCTAGCGCCTGGGAGCCGCAACTGTTGAGCCCACGCACGGCAGCTACTGAAACTCAGGAACCCTGGAGCGTGTGCTCAGCAACAAGAGGAGCCATGGACACGAGAAGTCTGCACACCGCAGCTACAGAGAAGCCCCTTCTCGTCACAACTGGAGAAAAGCCTGCACAGCAACAAAGAGCAGCACAGCCAAAAATAAGTAGATAAATGTTTGTTTTTAAAAAAGATATTCCTTTAAAGGCTTAGTCAATGATGTCACAAACTTTCCAGAAACCCCACACTCTTTTTGCAAAGACTCCTGCTATTTATTTATTTGCTACATGAAGAGAAGGCCTATTCCTGAAAGCAGACATTCTGACTTGATTTTTCTAAGCCATCAGGGTATTGTGAAAATAAAAAGAATAGATCCCTGGATCCCTCAAGTGAGGGGTGAGTGAGATCGTGTCCAACTCTTTGGAAGCTACAGAGAAGCCCCTTCTCGTCACAACTGGAGAAAAGCCTGCACAGCAACAAAGAGCAGCACAGCCAAAAATAAGTAGATAAATGTTTGTTTTTAAAAAAGATATTCCTTTAAAGGCTTAGTCAATGATGTCACAAACTTTCCAGAAACCCCACACTCTTTTTGCAAAGACTCCTGCTATTTATTTATTTGCTACATGAAGAGAAGGCCTATTCCTGAAAGCAGACATTCTGACTTGATTTTTCTAAGCCATCAGGGTATTGTGAAAATAAAAAGAATAGATCCTTGGATCCCTCAAGTGAGGGGTGAGTGAGGTCGTGTCCAACTCTTTGGGACTCCTCTGTCCAGGGGATTTTCTAGGCAAGAGTACTGGAGTGGGTTGCCGTTTCCTTCTCCAGAGAACTTCCCGACCCAGGGATCGAACCCAGGTCTCCCACGTTGTAGACAGACACTTTCCGTCTGAGCCACCACTATGATCTTAGCCAAAAAGCCAACTAATAGTATATGAAAGAAACAGGGCCAAATATTCAAAACAAAAACTCAATACCATATTTTTATGGTAATTATTATCACAGACAAAAATTAATAGTGTATTGTTATAATAATACCATATTTAGTTACATAAATCCATATATTTTCTCATAATTTTTCTCTAACTGAAGGGTGAATGGCATGCAAGCATCTAGGTTCTGATCTACAGCTACTCTTAATGAAGCCTTTTAAATCTCACTATTAAATAAAGAATAAAGAATGATTTAAGAATTCATTGTATTTAAGGGCATAGTTAATTAAAAATAAGAGTGCCCTTAATTGAGATCTCCATTTCCTAATATTTATTCCTCTTAACTACCTAATTCCACAGAAAATAAAGTATCTAATCACAAGAAAATAAAGATAAATCATCAGATCTTTCAAGTTTGGAATTTGGCATTTGGAATTAATTTTGTTTTCAGGCATAAGATAAGGAAAAACAGGTCCTTCTCCAGTTTCAAGGTTGTAGGATATTCTTCCTAAGAGATATTTGCAGGGTATGAAAACAGAATCTTGTTCAACTCAAGTCTTTCCTCTTTCTTTTGAAAAATGTCAGCCTATGAAGAGATTCCTAGCTCAGTTGGTAAAGAATCTGCCTGCAGTGCAGGAGACCTGGGTTCGATTCCTGGGTTGGGAAGATCCCCTGGAGAAGGAAACAACAACCCACTCCAGTATTCTTGCCTGGAAAATCCCACGGACAGGGGAGCCTTGCAGGCTACAGTCCATGGGGTTGCAAGAGTCAGACACGATTTAGCAACTAAACCACCAAACCACATGAAGAGATTATCTTAAAGTGAGATGAGCTGAGGAAATAGCCAAGTCTTCCAGAGGATTACAACCCTCAGTACTGGAAAGTGGCACATTGAGAAGCAAACCTAAGGGAAAAGAAGTCAGAATAGGGCCATTTTCTACTCTGAGAAGACAGTGGCCCACAGAGTGCCTCTAAGAACTCTCAGCATTTTCCAGCTCTTCATATTTGTCACGTGAAGCGAGAAATCAAGAGGATGGGTTGAGAGGGTGGGGAGAAGTTCAACTGGAGATTAGGAGAAGGGGAAAGGTTTCTGGCAGGGACGCTAGCATCCCTGTTTCCGTTCTAAGTCCCCTGACTGGGGCCATGCTGGGTTATTTATCTCCAATGACAGACAACTTCATTACCGATGAGTTTTATGAAGGGAACCAAAAGTTATGACAGGCAAGTATGACGTACTTCATATTGCTGTTTCCTTCAGGTTATTGGGGGGGGGGGGTAGAGCCAAATGTTGCAAAATAATCTAAACGATTTCCTATATTCTTCTGCTTACCCAGGGTTTCTGTCAGTATGCAGTAAATTTCATGATGTATGCTATTATGTCTAAGTATTGAAACTCATTTCCTGAAACATGCTTAGTTACAGAGCTGACCAGAACTATTATTTACTGGGTTTAAGGCTGCCCCATAGAAGATACCTTTTACGTGTGTTGTATGCAAGAAAGAGACAGTGAGGTCTTCATGTTACTCTGCCAACATAGCTCTAGATGTGTTCATTCATTTCTTTTATAGTGGTTAGTTTGAATAACAGTCATTTAATCTTCTCAAATCTCCATTTATTCGTTTATTAAACCCATCCTGAAAGGTTGTCTGGACTAATAACATTAGATCCAATCACCTTCTAATTCAGTAACATGCCTATAGATTCTTTAAACTTTCTAGGTAGAGAATTATTATTGTTACTATAATTATCTTCAAATAATAAATAATTTGCATACTTATTTCTTGCCTTACTAGAAATTCAACAAAATGTTTATGAAAATTGAAAGAAAATAAACTGGAAAATAAAACCAAAATAAAAAAGAAGTTAATATATGTGAAGACACTTGGTTTCAGGAACATATGGGTTCTGAATTTTTCTAAACTTTACTGATTCATGAAGTAGCAGCTATGAGATAAGTGACTTGAATCAATGCAAAGATATACACGACGGATTCTCTACCCTAAATTTCTGAGGTGCATTCATGACTAGGTCAGTAACAGAACTTAAAGCATGGGACCCGGTGGACCGCAGCCTGCCAGGCTGCAGGAGATCCATGGGATTTTCCAGGCAAGAGCACTGGAGTGGTGCCATCACCTTCTCCGAATAAACTGAGCCCACAGTAGCGTTCTGTTTCTGACAATGATGTGCAAGGGGTCTCTTATGTACTTCCTGCCGGGGTTATGGGGACACTTTCTGCCAGGAGCTCAGGAGTCTTTCAGCACTGACTGGCCAGCTATAGCAGCACTCTCTGCACAGGATGACCCCAGATCCCCCGGGTGGGAAGTCTGTGCAAGGCGCCCTCACTGAGGTTCCCCATGCTTCCCTTCTCTCCACTCGTGGTACTCCATCGTCATTCTAGTCACCACCACCTGGCTTTCCTGCTTAGGAAAAGATTACTAACCGGACATAGATAAGCTCTACAGAAAACAGCAAGTTCGTAATAAAGATGTCAGGGAACAAAATGACCGGCAGACAACTCCCTGGGAAGGGAAGCTGAAGGATAGGGGACCACACTGGATCTCTGTGACAAGAAGGGCAGTTTTCATGACTGAAGGCAGAACTGTTCACACCTTCTTTAACAAGAATGGATCATATGATCCAAGACATACATATGTTATGCTAGGACTGTGAGGACATTGCCACGTTTCACTTTCTGACAAAGTTTTGCAAATTTCTAATATTTCCATAAAACGCTGGCTGAGTATGCAAAATTGTGATTATGTAGTCTCTGCAAAATCAGATGAAAACTTCTTTAGGTGACTAACTTCAGGATTTTCAAAGTATGCACATTTCACATATTTTAGTTTCAATTATAAGCAATCAGTCCCTGGGTACTTCCAGCCTGCTCCAAACCAGACGCAGACTTGCTCCATGAGCAGCAAGGAAGACAGTGGACGGTAGGTGAGCTCCTCGGGGGACTGAAGGAAGGGGCTGGGTGCTGACTGTGTCCTGACATGGTAAGCTGGAGTCTGTGCCTTAAGATGATTTGAATTTGTGTGATTTGAAGCAAATGATGGAATAAGTATTGTCAGGAAGAAGAGTATGTGTGGACTCTTAACCCAGTTTTGATAGCACCGGGTATGCGATGCTAATGGAACATTTGAAAAATGTGTGGATGGGACTTGAAAACTGATGTGGCTGAGTCTGATACAGCATAAGCCAGAAGACAGGCTGGGGGTAATTCCCCGGCAGTCCAGTGGCTAGGATCCATGCTCTCACTGCCAAGGGCTCAGGTTCAATCCCTGGTTGAAGAACTAAATATGCCAGGTGGCACAGCCAAGAAAAAAAAACAAATGTCTGGAACAAAAGAAAAGTTGGCATCTAGAAGGCAAGAAGAGCCACCTTCCCCCACCCCCAGAAAAAAGTGCAGGCTTAAAGGTTGAGGAAGAACCAGATACTAATGAATTGGCCTTGAACTTATAGTACTATGCCAGTTTTACAACTTTAGAATTTTTTATCCAAGATAATTTGTTTCTAACATTAATTTGGGGAGGTATTGAAAGTTTTGGTTCTACAATATTTTCATTCATCACTGATGCACGATTATAAGAGGAAATGTACAGACTAATGTTTACAAAAGTAGACATTTTTTCCTGAGACTTCAGTTGTCAAATGCTGCTGAATAAATACTTCTTCAACTTTCAGAAACCGTACTCTCAGGAAAGCCTGAGAACAAATGTGAAAAACTCAAGGCAAAACTAGGTTTTATTTTCGTTCATTCCAAGTGATTGTGAATACGGTATTTTGTGGAAAGCTAGTTTGTAAACTTAGTTATTGTATTCATTATCATATACCCCATAATAACAGTCATTTCATCCAAATGACTTCCCCTCGTTTTGCTTTAATAAAAATGCTGCTCCGGTTGTTCCTACTGCAAAACCCGCCTGTATAACACCGCCACGGCGAGGTCAGCCACTGGTGAATTGCAAAGTTTGCTTTCCTGGCCAGGATCAAACTTCAAGTCCAGATGCGCCGCATTTCTGTGACTGGAGAAAAGATGATGCAATCAAAGCATGTCAGAAATATACCCACAGAAGGAAAGAGAAACAAGGCTAGGAGGTTCTTCCAGGGAGATTCTTTAGGCTTATTATCTCCCGTGATAGTATCTTAACAGCATAATGAACTGTTTTCTTCTCATTAGTTTAATGATAAAGCTTCTGATATCTAGATATTACATGAACTCAGTGATGATTTTACTAGATTTGAATTTTCTCAGTGTTATATAGCTTAAGGGTGCTTATCAGTAACAAAGAAAAATGATTACTTTGATTTTCGGAGTATGTTAAAGTCATACACATTTCTTTTATTACCAAAGTTATGTGCAGGACACATAACTCTTAGGCACACAGTGGCTAAAATTTACCCCATGTGAGTGAATCACAAAGCCTGCCTTTCTCACCAACCTCTGATTATTTTCATGCCATAAGCTGCCAATATTAGGTTTTCAATCAAATGAATTTAAAGTTGTGCCTGTAAGCATAAAAATGAAATATTGTATTTATGTGGACTTCTATTACCCTGGTCAAGAAGCATTTTTAAAACTCAGGATTTGACTATGAGAAAAAATGTGTGTGTGTGTGTGTACGTGCGTGCACACGTGCACCCACGCATGTGTGTGTGCAGTGCAAAAAAAAAAAGGCTTGGAGGTCTATTTAACTATTCCATAGCAAATGTATTTAAAACACATTAGTATAAATGCTAGAAAGCACTGAATTGGTATCTATACAAGATGGAAAAAACTTGGCAATGAACCAAGACTTTTCACATTCCCCTGACTGAATTCTTCCCTTTTTAGCTGATTATTCTGGCATCCTGCGCAGACATAGTGTATCTATTACAAATTTGAGACAAATAACAAATTTCAGAAAATCTTCGCTCCGTGTGTTTTACTTTGAGATCCATCAGTCTCTGCATCTTTTTCATAAAAACATGGGCGAGTAGAATGAAGAAGGATTCACTGTGAAAGGGCTACCCAAGTTTAGGTAATTGGACTGAGGGAAAATGTTAGACCTTCCACTGAAAAAACCCACAAAACTCTTTGTAAGTCCATGTTTTTGCAAAAATAATCCATTTTCCTGTATGAATCAAAAGGCTTTAAACTTTAATCTCTGTATAAATAATATACACAGAGAGTTTGAAATGTCAAATAGGGCTGCAAACTTAATAAAAGCAAGTTTTGTGAAATGTCAGACAAAGACAGAAGCTGTATGATTTCAGTTATATGAGGAAAATAGAAAACAAATGCACAGACATAACAAAATGGAGTCATAGATACAGAGAACAGTCAGGAGTTTTGCCAGAGGGGAGGAAGCTGGGAGGAGAGAAATAGATGAGCGGGATTAACTGTAATCTTCCAGTTCCAAAATAAATGAGTCATTTGGGGAAGATAGTTAATAAGTATGTAATAGCTTTGTATGGTGACAGATGATAACTAGCCTTATCATGGTGATCATTTTAAAATATATAGAAATAACAGGAAAGAACACAGAGCTGTAGGTCAATTATACTTCAAAAACAAACAAGCAAACAAACTCATAGACAAAGAGATCAGATTTGTGGTTACCAAAGGCATGGGGTGGTGGCAGGGGGAACTGGAGAAAGGTGGTCAAAAGGTACAAGTTGCAAGATGTATCAGTTATAATTGGAATAAATACTAGGGATATAATGTACAACAAGGTATATATAATCAGTATACAGCTGCATGTTATATTTAAATATTAAGACAGGGAATTCTGAGTTCTTCACACGAAGAATTCTTTTCACATTTCTTTATTTCTGTTTCTATATGAGATATGCTTATTTACTAAACTTAGCGTGATAATCATTTTATCATGTATGTAAGTCAAATCATTATGAAGTCCCGTCTAGTTATGTTTTTTAAAATGCTCTGAATTTGGCCAACACTGTCCTGCAAGAAAGTATCTTTCATGCTTTTAAAAAATTAGTATGTTCTTCCATGATTACTACTGGATGATTTTCAAAGGCCTCCAGTTCATCTTTATTCCACTGTAATCTCGTCCCCTGAATGTTCTGCTTAAAACTTGTTATTTCTTAGAAACTTTTCTAAGATATCAGTCTCAGGTCTATTAAGTTGGATGACATGATTTCAAAACTATTAAAAATAAAACATTTTCTCTTCTTTTGATTTCCTTCATTTTCATGTTCTGAAATCACTTTATATTCTAAAGTATCACATCTACCAGTTTAGGCTGTATTGTATATCTTCAGGTACGATTGTTTATCTCATAGTAACTGATAGACTCATAAAATTCATCTCTGACATCTGATGCATCTTGTATTGCACTCAAACCCATTTAAAGATATTGACCTGTCATATTATTAATATTTTTATATTATGGAAAGAAAGAGTAAATTAATCATGATAGTCACACATTAGAAATCTGTAAGAGTGTTTAAAAAATCTAATAGGTTAAATCTATCTAGAGACATTGACTTTGCCCATAATATAATAAAAAACAATGGGGGGAAGTAGTATAAGATTTGCTTTAGAGTTTTATAAAATAAAATAGACAAATGAATAAGTAACAAAACTCTCTGCGAATGTGTGTGTGTATGACTAGGAAAAAATTTGAAAACCTAATGCACTTTCACAGCAGTTAATTAAGGGAGTTGAATCATGAGATGTGGGAAGACTGAGCAAAGAATGGTGAAGGGATGAAAAAATTATTTGATTTGTGTCAATAGTCACATAAAATTGTTATAATTTAAACTAATACAGAAAATATAAAGTATAGTCTCCTGAAAAGAAAATTCCAGAAACTTTCTTGAACCTGGCATCAATGGACATGAGTTTGAGTAAGCTCCGGGATTTGGTGATGGACAGGGAGGCCTGGTGTGCTGCAGTCCATGGGGTCACAAAGAGTAAGACACGACTGTATGACTGAACTGAACTGAATTTGAACCTGAGTTCTGATGTCTTATGTATTTTAACACACAGGAAGACTTTTTGTCATAGTTTAACTATATGTCTTCTTTGCTAGTCATTAAAAAAAAAACCTTCTTTCATGAAGCTGTGGAAAATATAATGATATACTGAAATTTAGGTATTGAGTTGGACTGTTGGGCAAGCCACATACTCTGAGTTTGTTAAAACAAGGTAATAATGTGAAACAATGGTTATCATACTCATCCTAGGTACAAAACTTGTACGCTTTCTAGCAACTAACGTCATCCTTGTTAGACTCCCCTTTGTCTCTAAAGTGAATTTTTTTTTAAAGAAGTGTGATATCTCCCTTCTAACTTATAGAAGCTTGTGGTAATGTTATGGGATACGAACTATCTAAAGTAAAAAAGTAAAAATGTCTGTAAGTATAAATCGGTAATAATAACTCGCAATACAAGAATCAGGTCAAAATGGCAGACTACAAACTTTGCATCTAACTAAACAAAGAGGAAAAATCTTAGGGAATATAATTAAAAGCAAATCTCCTCCATATAGGAGGAGACGGAAGGAAGTTACAAGTTAGAGTTTTTCAAAGGGGATATTTAAAGTTTTTAAGAAAACACAGCACTACTCAGTATCTGTTGTACTCTGTACAAACTGCTAGCTTGAGAAATTCAAAGTCTTATTATTTGATTGCACTATATTCCTTTACATGATGGCATATCCTTGCAAAGCTGGGTTTTCAGCAGTCATGATTAAAGAGCAGAGACATCACTTTGCCCACAAAGGTCTATACAGTCAAAGCTATGGTTTTTCCAATAGTACAGATGTGAGAGCTGGACCGTAAAGAAGGCTGAGCACCTAGGAATTTATGCTTTCCAACTGTGGTGTTGGAGAAAACTCCCAAGAGTCCTTTGGATAGCAAGGAGATCCAACCAGTCCGTCCTAAAGAAATCAACCATGAATATTCACTGGAAGGGCTGAAACTGAAGCTGAAGCTCCAATACTTTGGCCTCTTGATGCAAAGAGCCAGCTCATCAGAAAAGACCCTGATGCCGGGAAAGACTGAGGGCAGGAGGAGAAGGGGATGACAGAGGGCATCACCCACTCAATGGACATGTGTTTGAGCAGGCTCTGGAAGATGTGAAGGACAGGGAAGCCTGGCGTGCTGCAGTCCATGGGGCCCCAACGTGTCTGAAATGACTGAGCAACTGAACAACAATAACAGTGATAATAAAGCAACTATCTGTGAATAGCAAAGTAGGAAAGGAAACAAGGATTGCAGTTTCCAATCCAATCCTAAGCTTTAAGAAGATGTGCCCAACAGGTGCATATATTAGTAATTCTGATTACTGAAGAATGAAATAAAATTTTTTTTTCAATTTACATATGCTTTTTTCCAAAAAACTATTTTTAAATATCTTTTTATTTGGCTGTGCCAGGTCTTAGGTGCAGCACATGGGATCTTCAATCTTCGCTGCAGCATGAGGGATCTTTGGTTGAAGCACATGAACTCTTGGTTGAAGCACATGAGGTCTTATTGCAGCAGGTGGGATCTAGTTCCTTGAACCCAGGCAACTTGCATTTTGAGCATAGCGTCTTAGCCACCGGAACACCAAGGAAGTCCCCAAATAACTGTTAAATTTATAGAAAATAAACATTTATTAAATTTTGGATCTGTCTAGATAATAAACACAACTGTTAGCTGTTTCTCTGGATTTAGATGTGCCATGAAAAATTTACTGAGATGCTAAGGTGGTTGTGAACCTTGAAAGCTTAGGACCTTCTGGATCAGCACCCAATCTCTGCAAAACTACTGTGCTATGTATAGGAGTACAGAAAAGTCACCTCAGTCTGTGCCTCTTTTCCTGAGACTCAAGTGCATATTCATTAAAATGGGAATAATTCTGACCATCTTTTTTTTTCAGTATTTTTCCAGTAGTCATATATGGATGTGAAAGTTGAACTATAAAGAAAGCTGAATGCTAAATAATTGATGCTTTTGAGCTGTGGCATTGGAGAAGACCTCTGAGTCCTTGGACTACAAAGAGATCCAGCCAGTCTATCCTAAAGGAGATCAGTCCGGAATATTCATTGGAAGGACTGATGTTGAAGCTGAAACCCCAATACTTTGGCCACCTAATGTGAAGAGTTGCCTCATTTGAAAAGGCCCTAATGTTGGGAAAGACTGAAGGCAGGAGGAGAAGGGGACAACAGAGGATGAGATGGCTGGATGGCATTACCGACTCAATAGACATGAGTTTGAGTAAACTCTGGGAGTTGGTGATGGACAGGGAGGCCTGGCGTGTGGCCGTCCATGGGGTCGCAAAGAGCCAGACACTACTGGGCGACTGAAATGAACTGAACTGATCTTTTTTTTAGGACAGGTAAGAAATGACATCACATTTAAGTTTTGTTTCCCCTCCCTAATGACCAGGTCCACTGCTATCTTTTTGTCTTTTTGTGCATGTGAATGTATATATATCTCCTCTTTTTTGGGGGAGGGGGGAACCCTCTGCACCCACAGCATACAGGGTCTTAGCTCCCCAGCCAGGGATCAAACCCAGGCTACATGCTGTGGAAGAGCAGAGTCCTAACCACTTAGCCACCAGGGAGGTGCCACGGTATCTTTTCATAAGAATAATAAAGCATATTATTCACATTTATATGTGCAAGAGAATGAATTAATTTAAAAAATTATTTTCCACCAAAACTCAGACATCTACCCAACAGAGAGCCTGACTTCCTGGGCCTAACAATTAACTGAAAATTGAGAAAACAACCCTACTCTGACAATCCATTATTTCATTACTTTAGTTCAGTTCAGTCGCTCAGTCGTGTCCAACTCTTTGCAACTGCCAGGGCTCCCAGAGTTCACCCAAACCCATGTCCATCGAGTTGGCAATGCCATCCAAACCATCTCATCCTCTGTCGTCTTCTTTTCTTGCCTTTCATCTTTCCCAGCATCAGGGTCTTTTCCAGTGAGTCAGCTCTTCCCATCAGGTGGTCAAAGTACTGGAGTTTCAGCTTCAGCATCAGTCCTTCCAGTGAACACCCAGGACTGATCTCCTTACTTAAATAGCTACTGATGTGCACATCCAGCAGTGTTTTGATTGGTAAAGAGGACGTGACATTGGGCCAGTCCTGTCTTCAGCTCATAGTGCCTCTGTTCTTTAAGGCTTCGTGTGTACAGAATTGTATATCTGCAGTGTAATTAATTATCTTAAGCATTAAAGAAAACAGGGAAATCAAAGAAACAAAGGCAAAAAAAAAAGCTAACCTGTATACCCCCAGTGTGTCCTGTGTTCTCTTATAAATACTGGATTCATGAACCATTGCCAAAGAAGGTCATTCATTTCAGCTGGAATGAAACACAATAGCAATGTAATTTTCTTAATCTCCTGAATGGCTTTCCTTCCACGCGTTACATTTCCATCCCTCATTTCTTTTGTCTCATTTCATGTCTTCTATTATAGTGGCTTTAATATGCTTACTCCCCAATCTCTTATTGGCCCACATTCAAACCATTTTCTGTAAGTAATTAGCTTTAGTGTGTCTGAGCCTGTGTTATCTCTGCCTGTTCACAGCAGTCTTTTATATGTAGTCTTCTCATATCAGAATTTTAAAGAGTTGGAACAGGATCAATGTTTGCTGAGGACATTATATAGTTTCAAGGAACTAACTGCTCCACAACTCTTTGAGTAAAAACACAAATCCATTAACAGATGTATCATTTAATTTTTAAAAAAGTTTAAATTAGACTAGAATTTATGAAAGGTTATTACTATATTACAGAATCCCTACATTCAAAATCAAATACCAAGTGTTGAATTTAAAAAAGAAAGGTACAATGTGAGAGCTGGGAGTAAAGTTTTATTTTGGGCAAAATGAAAAGACCCTGACACTGGGAAAGATTGAAGGTTGGAGGAGAAGGGGATGACGGAGGATGAGAGGGTTGGATGGCATCACTGACTCAATGGAGATGAGTTTGAGTGAACTCCAGGAGCTGGTGATGGACAGGGAGGCCTGGCGTGCTGCAGTCCATGGAGTCGGAAAGAGTCGGACACAACTGAGCAACTGAACTAAACTGAACTGACTGAAGACTACAAACAGCCCAGAAGACAGCACCTCCAACAACCCTGAGAAACTGCTCCTAAGAGGCAGCGGGGAAAGGCCAGCTCCTAAGAGGCAGCGGGAAAGGCCAGCTCCGGTGCGGCTTTGGTGAGCGCGGGAGAATGTGCCGTCGAGTGCGTTCATTTTTTAGAAGGTGTCTGCTGGTCTCGTGAGTCCTCTGCTAGTCACGAGAAACAGTTGTCGCCATGAAGGACTTTCCTGCTTTTCTAGAT
Organism: Madoqua kirkii; assembly: GCA_006408675.1. NCBI lineage: Eukaryota > Metazoa > Chordata > Mammalia > Artiodactyla > Bovidae > Madoqua > Madoqua kirkii. Next base: position 2,103 of record SJYC01133694.1, on the reverse strand, counting down.
CTGAGGAGATTCAAGAATTGGGCTCATAAAGTCAGCTCCTGAGAACACCTAACTACCTGAAGACCTGTCCTGCCGGTTTCCCCCCAGCCCTGAACAGGAGGCCACGTCTCTGCTCTCCACTCTGCACTCCTTCCAGAGGGCCTTGGAGGTCACCAACTGCAGGGCGCGTGACATAATCCTTGTAGAGGTGGACGGCAAGTGCCCAAGGATGGCAAGAACCAATATGTAGTTGGCACAAGCAACCATAAAAACACGCTTTATAAAATTGTGCTCAGACAGGGTTAAGGAAGATCGAAATAAACTAAAAAAAAAAAAAGAATTTGCCTCCTTTTGAAAAGGACAGCCTCAACAAATCCCTCAGCCTGACTGATCTTAAAAATTAAGCTTCTTCCTAATTCTAGGCCCTACCTTAGAACATTTACTTTTAGCAAATTGGTCACTGTAAATTCTTTCTCTGCTCATTTGAAATGTAAACATTTTCTTTCTTTTTTTAGTTTTTTTGCCTATTTTACAACCTAGCATTGTCTTTCTCAACGACTTGATAGATTTCCCCTTAAAATGCGTTATCAAGGAAGATTCTATTCGTAATGAGTTGAAGAGATGAAGTTGGTAGATAACTGTTAGAAAGGATCTCTTTCCCACTAAAATGGAATGATAAAATATGGTATTATTCATCCCTCCTTCCCCTATTTCTGTGTAAGGATTGGAGCCTAACTTCAGTGGGTTCCTTGCTCTGAGTAGTAAAACTATCTCACTCATGAAAAGACTAGAAAGTTTATTCTTCCTTGGGTTAAAGCCAGTAGGCAAACACAGATGGCCTACAATCTCCCTCTCACCCCACCTCTTACAAACCACCTTTTCTTTATGCAGAGCTGAGTTCATACTGAGTTTGGCGTCTCTCCTCACCAAAAGTTGACAGCAACCTTGAATAAAGTCTTCCCTCTGGTTTAACTTTGCTAGAGCGATTTTTGCTTTGATACCCTAATACCACTCCTTGGTAACTCAACTGGTAAAGAATCTGCCTGCAATGGAGACCTGGCTTGATCCCAAAGTTGGGAAGATCCCCTGGAGGAGGGCACAGCTACCCACTCTAGTATTCTGGCCTGGAGAATTCCACCTGTTAAAGTTATTTAAAAATATATTCTAAATTCTCAGTTTTGTTTCATATTTTTTCCCTGTCTCTAGCCAATCAGCTGGGTATTGTAGTGCTGGAAAAGAGAATTCAAGAGAATAACCATTTTTATTGATAATCTACATCAGCAAAGTAATTCACATTTCAGATTATGAAATTACCATATATTCATAAAAGAAGTGTTTGAAAATAAAATTAAGAAACTAAACTCAGTATTTTATCATTCTTGGTGGTTTAAAATTCTATTGTCTCTTCACAATAACATATATATATGAAGAAATAAAATTTACTCTAGATGTAGACATGGCACTTTGTTTATTCTGCTTTCACATAGTACGATCCAACACATATTTATTGAAGAAATTTACAACTGTTCCTAAGTTTATTATGCATTAGTATGTTTCAGTTCAGTTCAGCCACTCAGTAGTGTCTGACTCTTTGTGACCCCATGGACTGCACACCAGGCCTCCCTGTCCATCACCAACTCCTGGAGTTTATTCAAACCCCTGTCCATTGAGTCAGTGATGCCATCCAACCACCTCATCTTCTGTCGTTCTCTTCTCCTCCTGCCTTCAATCTTTCCCAGCATCAGGGTCTTTTCAACCAGTCCATCAGGTGGCCAAGTATTGGAATTTCAGCTTCAACATCAGTCCTTCCAACGAATATTCAGGACTGATTCCCTTTAGGATGGACTGGTTGGATCTCCTTGCAGCCCAAGGAACTCTGAAGAGTCTTCTTCAACATCACAGTTCAAAATCATTAATTTTTTGGTGCTCAGCTTTCTTTATGGTCCAACTCTCACATCCATACATGACCACTGGAAAAACTATAGCTTTGACTAGATGAATCTTTGTCAGCAATGTCTGCTTTTTAATATGCTGTCTACGTTGGTCATACCTTTTCTTCCAAGGAGCAAGCGTCTTTTAATTTCATGGCTGCAATCTCCATCTGCAGTGATTTTGGAGCCCAAA